>BMAO01004762.1:0-121969 GCA_019973975.1 Trichonephila clavata
AGATAATTATTTCAATTTTTAAAAACTATTTGACGCACTGTCTTTAAATTAGATATAAATAGATTCCTTTCGTAGAATAATGATCAGTTACAAAACAGGTTTTGTGAAAACAGACTTCTAAGTGGCGTTGTGGGGGTTAAGGGGCGTAATAGATAAATATATCCGTTTTAAACTACTTCACCTACCTGCTTGAAAATTTGTAGGTAAGTTTCTTTCCTGGAGTAAATATCCGCTACAAAATGGGGTTTTGGGAAAATTGACCCATAAAGGGTGTTGCGGGGGCGGAGGGTTTAAGGGGCGTTATAAATTCCGATTTTTAAGTTACTAGACGTACAGTCTTGAAACTTAGTAAGCAGATTCCTATTCATAGGATAGAGATACGCTACAAAATGAGTTTCGTGGAAATTGCCCCCCCCAAGTGGCGTTGCGGGACTTAAGGGGCGTTATAGATAATTATTTCCATTTTTAAACTATTAGACGCAGTCTTTATATTTGATAAATAGATTTCCTTTATAGAGTAGAGATCAGCTATAAGAAAGTTTTGTGAAAACAGTCCTCTAAGTGGCGTTGCAGGGGATTAAGTGGCGTAATAAATAAATATTTTCGTTTTTAAACTACTTGACCTACCTGCTTGAAAATTGGTAGGAATGTTTCTTTCATGGAATAAATATCCATTACAAAACAGGTTTGGGGGAAATTGCCCCCCAAGGGGTGTTACGGGGGGGGGGGTTTAAGGGGCGTTATAAATTCCGATTTTTAAGTTATTAGACGTACAGTCTTGAAACTTAGTAAGCAGATTCCTCTCATAGGGTAGAGATACGCTACAAAATGGGTTTCGTGAAAATTGCCCCCAAGTGGCGTTGCGGGACTTAAGGGGCGTTACAGATAATTATTTCCATTTTTAAACTATTAGACGCACAATCTTTATATTTGATAAATAGATTTATTTAATAGAGTCAGCTATAATAAGGTTTTGTGAAAACAGACTTCTAAGTGGCGTTGCGGGGTATAAGTGGCGTAATAGATAAATATTTTAGTGTTTAAACTACTTGACCTAGCTGCTTGAAAATTGGTAGAAATGTTTCTTTCATGGAGTAAATATCCGCTACAAAACGGGTTTGGAGAAAATTGACCCCCAAGGGGTGTTGCAGGGAGTTAAGGGCAGATATAAATAATTATTTCTATTTTTAAACCATTAGACTCACAGTCTTGAAATTTGGTAAGCAGATTCCTCTCATAGGATAGAAATACACTACAAAATATGTTTTGTGAAAATCGAACCCTAGGTGGCGTTGCGGGGTTCAAGGGCGTTATTGATAATGTTTTTTGCATTTTTAATTAATTGGACGCACAGTCTTCAAATTTTGCTAAGCAGATTCCTTTCGTAGTGTGCAATTCCCCTACAAAATGGGTTTTGTGAAAACAGACCCAGAAGTGGCGTTGCGGGGGCTCAAGTGGCGTTATAGACAATTATCCCAATTTTGAAACTGTTAGAAGTACAGTCTTGAAATTTGATAAGCAGATTCCTTTCGTAAAGTAGAGAACCGCTACAAAATGGGTTTTGCGAATATCAACTACCAAGTTTAGTTTCGGGAGTTTAAGAGGCGTAATCGATAAATATTTCCATTTTTAAACTATTTGATCATCCTGCTTGAAAAGTGGTAGGCATGTTCCTTTCATGGAATAGAGTTCCTCTAACAAAGAGTGAAACGAAAATTAACCCCTAAGGATGTTTGCGAGGGTCAAGAGGAGTTACAGAAAAAAATTAATGTTTTTAGACCCATATACTTGAAATTTGTTAAGCATGTTTCTTTTGTTGAATAGAGATCCACTAAGAATGTATTTTAAGCAAATCAAGTTCTTAGGGGGTGCAGGGGGTTCTGGGACGTATTGACAAAAAATTACTTTTTTCGAGCTACAAGGACTATAATAATGACATTTGGTTTGCATTTTTCTTTTGTTGAATTGAAATCCTCTAAGAGCGGTTATTTTGGAAAACGGCTCTCAACGAGATTACGGGGATATTGATAGTAAAACTTCTTTTTTTCTGTTAGATTTAGACTTGAAATTTGGCTTGCATGTTCAATTTACGGAGTAGAGATCCACCGAAAATTGGTTTTGCGGGAATCCACTTGGTTTTTGGGTTACGAAAGAGCAAATATCATTCTATACTTCAATTTTAGAGATTTTTAGAAAATACAAATTAGATGAGTTCTGCCCTTTTTTTGCGACAGTTAAAGGTATAAGTATATTTTTCAATACAATCGAATTCTTAATGCTAGGACTTAGATATCAATAATTTATACATATATATAAGCAGTAAAAATTTATAAAACATCATGAAATACCCAGCGAAGCGGGCGGGTAACAGCTAGTATATATATATGAGTGTGTGTGTGTGTGATAAATCATTACTTAGATCATTATTGTGCTTTACAGGTGACACATTTTGTTTATATACAGTTTGTATAAATAATTACATAGCTACGAGCTAGTTTATAAATGGAAATTTTTATGTATGTTGATAGGAAAGATGGAAATACGTACTTAAATACTTCATCTTTTCCTACTATTGAATATAACATTATTTACGAAATAGATAAGTTAAAAGACATTCTGTTGACTTCTGTGCAGTAATTAATTAAAAAATAACTGTCTAATACTTATTAAGAATGGTTTAACAAACAATATTTATCTCTATTGACAAATAAAGCATATGCAAATCAATATTATTTTAAAGTAAAATGATATAATAATTTACGAATAAATATTCTATCTCAGAAAATGCAAGTAAATGTGTTAAGTTAAATTAAATAATTATATTCCCTCAATCTATATTATGAACAACGAATAAATGCAATTTTCCTCCATTTTTGTAGCACATATGTATTTATTAAAAATTGCATCCATTAAATTTAAATCATCTCACTTACACTGAACTAATTTTCTTACTAACGTATTTGCGCATTGCATTATAAAATATTTAACTGAAGTCAAGATAGTGGTATCGGATTTGTAAAAGCATAATTACGAGAATAATTGGAAAATATTTTTTCTCAAAAATTCTAAATCATATAAAATCTGAATCATTCTGTAAATATTGTTTTTTTCCCTTTTTGTTTTTATTTGACAAATTTGAAAACGATTTTAATAGATACATTTTAGAAACCTTCTACCAAAATATTAATAAGTAGACTTCACAGAACATACACATTTTAATAAGATAAAACATAAAATTAATTAGAAAAATATGTAAAAACTGATGCCCTGGTTAAAGTAATATATACTTAAACAAACTTTATCGTTGTCCTATTATTTAATATATACATATCTAACTGTAGCTGTTATCTACACGATATATGTAATGGAAAAAAATTTCTACCAAGAGTCATATTTGAAAGTTTTGTCCTTTCATTGTCCTTTAAGAGTCATTCAAATATAATAAATTCCACACCCCCCACATACCCATATATATATATATATATACGTGTGTAGAATACAACTATACAAATTGACTCTTTTTATTATAGCATAATGGATGCAATAATATAAAAAAATACAACGAAAATTTTGTATAGTTTATTGAGATGTTTTTAGAAAAATCATAAGTTCAATTATCATTTTAATAAATTAGTTATTATATTATTAGATACATCATCATTTTAATATCACATTTGGCTTAAAATTAATCAGTTCAAGTAAAAGTGTCATTTTGTTATTCCTTTAATAAAACTCAAACAAATCCTTTTTTACCTTACTCAATGTTTTATCACCCATGAAAAACAAATTTGTTTTCAAGATGTTTTGTAATATAATTATGATTTTCTTAAATCCTGAACCATGCTTCAATTTTAAATAAAAACAAAAACAAAAGTCCTAAGATTGAACTTTTCTAATCTCCAGATATTTTTTTTCTGAATTTTAAGTCTACATTAAACATTTAAGAAATTTTTGTGTAAATAATAAATCAGTAGTCACGATTTTTTTTTACTCCTTACACAATCTTAAAATATCAACATCGTAAAAATATCAAACATTATCTTAAGCAAATAAATTCATTTTATGTAAAGTACAATGTTTACGTTTTACATTTTGAGGAATACAATATATTTCTTTGAAATCCTTATCGGATTATTTCATGTGATTCTACATATACAATGTGAGGCAAATAAAAGTGCATCGGAGAACAGAGTATCAGGTTACAGAGAAACACAACAAAGGAAAGTATATAATCCGTTCACGTGCTTATATAAAAATTACTATTATTCATATCTTAGCCTCTTGAGAGCCTGATCAGCAAGTTGTGGAAGACAAGTTGAAACTGAACAGCTGCCATCACTGCAATATTAGCAGAAATGTTCTGCTGCAGAAGACTATGAGGGTTGTTGTGATACACTTTTTCGATTCGCAGAACAAGTAGAATTATGAAGTGTTTTCGAAGAGCCCTATTCCCAGCACACACATTTTTAGAAGAATATATCTTAAAATAATATTCATAGTAGATTAACATGTTATATGTACTTTATGTAAAGACGATCATAGAAAAATATTATATTTGTTACTAGTAAAATTATATAATGTTAATATAATTTACTCATAAATAATATGAATTTATGTTCCAAGTGTCACCTACATATGCATTTCAATTCGTAGCCAGGGTATGTACATGTATTTTTTTTACCCAAATCTTAGAAATCTGGGCATTTGAAAAAATCTGAGGATATCCTGGTCAAACTTGTAACCAAAATTCAAGATCTTCTTTTTCATATCTGCATTTTAACATAGATTTTATTGATAGTTTAACCACTCGTTCTTGTTCTGTCAGTAATAAATTCTGATTTTTATTGAAATGTTTAAATGTATATTTAATCTGCTTCATAGAAAACGCGAATCCATTTCCCATACATATTTATAATTTTCTTTTCGGTTTTTTATTTTTTTTATATTTTGACTCTTATAGCCTTTGCATATGCCTCGTGGAACCCCAGGATTCCATGGAACATTTTGGAGACCACTACGAGACACCATTACTTAAGGGTTCCCCACAAAAAAATAATCACACGCTAACAGATCAAATGACCAGGATGGCCAGCAGGCCGATATCAGCATGACCTCTGTTAATAACTCTTTGAGGAGTGAAGATTGTGTAAATGTGTGTGTGTGTGTGTGTGTGATCCATGGTTTGGAGAGATGTGTCGGCATTTGCATTATCCTGTTCGAAGTAATTATAGGTCTTTTCCTCCTCAGTTAATGTTGCCACAAATGAATTTAACTCACAATGAAGCAACCCACACTAAAATTATAAACGATTTCGTTCATTTGTTTGCGTGCCACACTCACATCCAGTCATATCCATTCGTCCGGGTCAGTTTTATTTGCTCCACCCTGTATAGTCAAAAGGCAGTGCCTCAATCATTGGGGAAAAAATCGAAAAAAACAAAGCGTTGTAATAAAAATATTTTATCTCTCTATCTTGTTTACTCTCACTAAACTCTTCATCAAATAAAATGAAGCTTTAAAATACGAACGAGTGATTTTATTTTATTTGAAACTCATGTGATCTGACGTTGAAATTCTTTCACAGAAGGGGACCAGGAATTCGATACTTAAGAAAAATGTATTTTTTCTTCTTCGCAACATTTTTGCCATTCCTAAGTCATTTCGCAGAGAATGCTTCAAAGTGTTTGAAGACAAAAGAAATGAGGAGAGTAAGAAAGAAAGGAAGGGAGTGGATACTTTGAGTCCCCGATAACCGATGGTGATAGGGAGAAAGAAAAGTGGGGTGGCATTGTGAGTGCAATCCGGGTCCTTGTGTCGTGGGGTAAAACGAAAATCGATTTCAGTTTTCGCATCTTTCTTTTTTAATTCTCATTACTCTCAGCTGTCAGGAAAACGACATTTTTGTTCTACTTTTTATTCTTTTCTAAAGCTGAAATCGAACGAAGTGAAAGTTGTTTTTAAATCGGAAAATATGAAAAACATAAAAATGTAAAATAAGCATTTCGTCATATTTTATTTTTCACTTTTCATGAGATAAATTATTTTTTTACAGTGTCTGTTTCCTAAAATTAAACTAAAATAGATCAAACATCTTTTACGTAATTATACAGGTTTCACTTTCTTTGGAATTAAGATTGATGTAGTTCAGTATATTGTACAAATCGTTCATTCTCCTTTTAAACACAATTGAAAGCTAAAATTCTAGTTCTAAATTTACTTATTAAAGCCTCTCAAAATGGAAGGTGATCCACCACCTCGTGGTCACTATTGCTCTTCTGGATAAAAACTGTTACTCCTCTTATTTCGTAAAAGTTATTTAGACTCACCCTGTATATTTTATAATGGATAATAATATAATAAGATAAAAATTGAACTTCTAAAATCAATATCAGAAAAAGGGAGAGTTGCACCAACTTCTCCCCATAAATTTGCACGAGAGCTGTTTGCAATGGATTTTAGAATTTTTGACCATTTTCAAGTAACGAGGACGACACAAGATCTGACACACTTCTTCACTCAATTTCCACACCACACCAACAAGAATATGTTTTAGTTTTGACAGATTTAACGTGCATTGACTCTCCCTTTCCTAGGCTCAATCTCGTGCCCGCCAACCACGGTCCATGAATTTGACCACTAAACTATCGCGATCAAAAAACACGGTAAGATCGCAAGATATATTTTACTCGTTTCTAGCATTTAAAATTAAAAAAGTGCAATGATTGTTTTATTGATGCTTATTTTTTTAATTAATTTCAACTTTCTTTATGCGTTGAAAAATATAAAAATATAAAATTAAACACTTCTTTTTTTACTGGAATTATTTGATATATATATATATATTACTATTTATTTTACTTAAAATTTTTAAAGAAAAATTCATCAGCTAATGTGGTTTGTGTGTATTAAAATTTCTCACGAATATCATGACATTTATTTAAACACATAATTGCACTAAATATATGAGTTAAACAGTAAGAGTTAATATTTATTATGAGGTGAGAACGTATTGTCCGTTAAAATGATCAGATAGAAATATATTATGATATTATGAAGTTAAAACATTATAATAAAATTATTCATTTATAATAATAAAATATTATAAAATTTTAGCCTTAATATTAATTTTAGTGAAACTTTTACATAACTGGTTCGGAAGGTAAGTGTTTCTAAACACTAGATTCCTCTAAGAAATAAGCAAACTGTTTTGTTTCTTTACCGCATGTATTTTGGAAACACAAGCTGTTTTATGATCGAAAACTTAGTAATATAGAAAGATAAAAATATATTTAATATTCTTTGTCTGCACCAATAGATTTATTTGTTGGAAACTCAAAATAAAATTAGTTATAAAAATAAAAGAATAATGAATAATACTCCATTACTCATTCTAAAGTTGAAGCACAAATAAATGAATCATGTGTTCTTCTGGCAGAAAAAATTCTGTAATTCCTTTCTGCCAGAAGATGCATATTCATAATTAATTTTAAAAAAAGATATGAAAAATGAACGAAATTAATCAAATTATTCCTTGCAAAGCTTGGTGAGACAATTTATCTAAAGAAATTTTGTATCCCATTCTTTATTTTCCAATTTAATTATTTTCTTCTAAGAAACAGGATCAATCAAGATTATTCAATTTTTTTCCCGTTTTATTTGTCTTGATATTTAAAGAGAAACGCCATACTTTTCATCTCGCAAAATAAATTTATGTACAATAGCTTCAAAATCTGATTATGCATTCAAATGCTAATCCATTTTTTTATTAATATTTCTCTGCATATTATTTGAATGGCATTCTAATGAAAAAATTCCGATATTCGAGGAATAGCGCTTTCAGTTTAATTTAATAAATCTTCTAGAGGAAAAATATCGATTGAAACGTAATATCTTAATTGTATTTATTAATCCATCTCTTTCCATTTATTTTCCACTGTTTTTCGTTTCTTTTACAAGTTTTAAAAATTAAGCGAACTGAGCTGAATAATACATTTTAACATAGAATCGCGTTATTCGTGCTTTTTTTTATCAACAATTAGTGTTTATTCATTCATTTTTTATTTCTTGGAGAGACATTAACTATAAAATAAAACTAGGCGTAATGAACAGTAATTACACAAGCACTAAATTCAACCCTTAAAAGTACTTGTGGATACATCTGATGAATATATAGTATTAACGATGAGAAGTCGAAACTTGCTTAGAAATATGTCTTCTATCCAATCCATTAATCCAGAATTTTTAAATAATTGAAATCTGGAAAGTCGATCAATGCAAAACTAACATCCAATTTAATTTATACTACATAAAAGAATTATTCTAATTCCCGTTCCAAAGCATATTTTTTTTTAAAAAAAAAGCATATAATCTTGAAAGCACGGCTGATTCTTTTTTTATCCGAATCCTGGTGAAAATCAGATGTGTGATTGTGGTACGAGGATTTTTTCCCCCTGTTGCTGGTTGAAAAGTTATATTGTATGAAATTATTTTTGCTTATCCAATTTGCAACATTATTTTTTTCTTTTCTTTGGGATTAAAGGAAGGGAAGGATTAAAAATAAGAACATCCCTTAATCTAGAAGTTAGTCGGCTATCTTCCTTCTTACATTTTCATATCCAATCTACTTTGAGGTAAGTTAATGTACAATTTTATGCTGGATCAATTAAAAATGGAACTGACCTTTGAAATAACTCTTCTTTCATCCAATCTTAGATTTTCTATTTGGTAGGTTCTATTTCGAACTCTGTAATTATTTTATAAAATAAAGTATGATTTCGTTACAAGTAATTTCTGAATATAAAGCCCCCAATTAGGTTAGAAGATCATTTTTTTAAAAAAAAAACGATTTTCACAAGAATTTTATTGCTTTAAACAACATAAATTGGCTTCAAGAGTTATAATTATTAAATAAATAAAATGCATCAATTTTTTTTTAAAAAAATATATTATTTTATAAAATTTAAGAACAATTCTCAAATGCAAGAAAAACAGCAGAAGAAAAATGTTGGACATTATGTAATTGTACTTGTATTGATATATTTCTTGATCCACCTGAAGTGTCACAAAATGCAGGATAAAAATATTTTCAGAAATCTATATTTTATAAGCATCTGAACTTTTCGTTAATGATTTTTCGTCAAAATTACTCTACATTCTAAGCTAAAAAGAGCTGTAAAATGGGAATATTTTAAAACATGCGGTTTGTTACACTCTAAAAGGACTATAAAAAAAGTGATGCAAATTTCATTGAATTTTATTGAATTGTTTTGAAAATATCCCAATTTTCAAGCACAAATTATATCGAGTGAAAATTTCATTTTCAAAAATACATTTAAAATATACTTTTAAAATACAGTAAATATAAAAAAAAATAATTGCATTTTCAACAAAACTTAGATAAAGTTTCAAATTCAACAATTTCCTCAGTATCAACAGATATTCCAATAAAAAAAAATAGGGAAGATAAACCACGACGCTGCCAGGTACCATCCATCGAAACACTACAATTCACAGTATCATGTATAGATATTTTAACTGCCTAATACCCCTTTTGATGCTTCATTCTTTATTTTTTTCTGCAATGGAAGTCGCAGCATTGATGAGTTTCTTTCCTTGTTGGAGAAATGCAAGCTTGGAAAGAAAGGGAGGTAGCACCAAAACAGTACAATGTTTTCTTTCTGCCAAAAAGCCTCTCTCAATCAATCTTAAGCCATCAACATTACGAATATTGCGCTTATTTATTCATCTAAGTTTTTAGAAGTACAAAATTATGATATTAAATTAAAAGTTTTCCCGTGCGAAGAAAAGTTAAGATAATCCAAAGCTAAAATCTCTTCTACAAAATAAAGGCTTTTTGCTCTACACTTTTCTTTTTGGCAACACAAGAATGAAAATACACCGATGAAAATCTACAGATCATTCAATATGTTCCCAGTTAAATGTTCCGACATATTATTTTTACCATCATTAGTCTAATTACATTGCTACGGCGTCGGCCATATATTTTTCCTTGCTTGAAGCAGTTTCAATACAAGTAATTTGGTTCTCATGGGTCTTTCCCTTAAGGGAACTACATGAACGGCGGTTTGCCATAATTTCAGGTAAGAAAATTTAAGACCAAATTAAAACAATTAAAGTTCTAAAAGTAAAGCAAAATGTAGAAAAACCACAATTAAAATAGGCTGGTATTCTAATCTTGAATTAAACAAAGACGAAACAATGATAAACGAAAATTCCGTTGCCAATCATTTGTAACAAAACTGTTTAAAATAATTATAAGCAAACTGTGGCTTAGTTAACAGAAAAATTAAATTTTTGTTTTAAAATGTCACTTTAGGAATATGATGCTTAAAAATTTCGTATGTCGTTCACTTCTTAACGCAGCGTTTCTCAAACTGTAGGGCGCGCCCCCTAGGGGGGCGTAATAACCCTACAAAAGGGGCGCGAGCATACTGAAAAGTCGAAAATAAAAGATGTAAAATGGTTATTTATTTATTGGAAGAAATCAAAACAAAATACACTGTGACACAAAAAGAATTAAAAAAAACAAGCATTTACATTCACATAATATACTTATAAATGTATCGGCAGAGCACAATGTATTTGAAATTAAATTTATAGCAACAGGTGTTGATGGATGAAGGAAAGTAGTCCTAACCAGATGTCACTACTTCAGGTTTTTTTTTCCAAATACAATGCCTTATTAAAATTGCCATACCTAGCGTTCCAACTTACGTAAAATAAAAACAAAAACTGCTTTGGAATCTCGAAGATTAGAGTTTTATTTTACAATCACAAAAAACTTTAAATTTCTTTTCAATAAATACTTTTTAATCCTATTCGAACCTAGCCAACTTAGTTTCACAAAAAATTATCAGTATCTTTTGTAACGATTTTACTAGTCTACAATATTACCGAAAGACTTGGTAGTTGAAAACTGAGATAAGACATGCAACAATTTTGGAATATTTACTGTTTAAGTATAATATTGTAAATAACTAGACAGCTTTTATGTATATTTATAGAATGAAAGCTCTACTTTAAATTTGAATATCATTTTTCTAGTTTTATCATGTTTCCCAATTTTGCTCTTCTTTTCAGGTTTTCTGTGATAACCCACAAACTGTTTACCTTCGGATTTAAGATTGTCTCAATCTATTTTATTAGTATGTTTTATTTCCCCTGATTTCTTTTGTCACTTATCTTTTCATTTAGTTCCTCTTCTATTTGGCCTTCCTATAGCACAATTAATCACAATTTTTAATTCCAATTTGTCTTAATGATTCACTTTACATTTATCTCTTAATTGCATTCAACAATTTGCTAAACAAACATTCCTCATAGTTTAGACTTGTGACGGGACTATTCGCAAGATTTTCGTACTAATCCTCTTGGAAAACTTTGGGGCTAGCATTTATACTATTTTACAGCCTTTTCAGGAAAAACACGAGATAGATATATGTTATCTAGTTCGACTATATAAAGTCTAGGTTTTGTAAATATAGGAAAGAAGGAGCTGCCAAGCTGTCACGTAAGTAACACCGGAGAATTACTTCACGAATTTAGCGCGCGTTTAAAAGGTATAAGTTATAAAAGTAAATTATCAGATTGAAGATAGTAGATTCAGTACCGACCTGAGGTCAGTTACTGATAGTTCTCCTTGTCCATTCTGGTAGTCGGGTTTACTTAGAATTGAGTATTAGGATTAATCGACGTTTTAGGGAATCACTCCTAGGTTTCTTCTTATAGTTAAACTTGTGATTGTTTAAGTGTTTGTAAGACTTGAATAAATATATTTGTTATTATGGCGTTTGTTGGTGATGATATGTTTCCTCCTACACATAGAGAAGCGCCGGGCAGAGTGAGCGGGTCCGAGGTAGGATTCCGCCACCACAGACTTAGCTAATAATCTTTAAAATATCAATCTTTTTAATTAATAATTCGAATGCCTTTGTTTTGAAGAACTGTTTTAAAGGTTCTCCAAGGTATACATTGCAGGGATTTCATTAAAATACTTCTCTATAATGCTTTAAACGCTTCACGAGCTGAAATCGTATAGGCAAAACGTACCATCTTGGTTCATCCCGAGTGTGACTCGGGTATTCTGAAAATGTACACTGTACAATCGGTCTTTCCCAAATTATTTTACATGTGCTTTTTACGGTTTCAAATATTTGAAAAGTACCACTCATGTGGGTGAATTTTCTGCAAAATGTGACAACTCTTCTGCCTTTCACGCTTGTCTGAAAGACACTTTGTTGTCTATATTTCCCCAAAAGTGGAGACAATTGATCCAACGCAACACAGTTTATTCTTTGCTGCTCAAAGCGAGACAGTAATGGGCAGAAGGTAAGATGAGAAAAAAAGATTCTACTCTCCAGATTGCAGTCTTGGGTTATGTGCTGTATCATATTTTCGAATTTATAATACATGATCCAATTTTAATTAATATAATTTCACAACCATTTATGTTATTGCAAAAGATGTAAATAAAATTTATAAATCAAATAAAAGCCAGATTTTCTAAGCTTTATATTTATACTCATTGATAATTGAATGCAAAGTCTGATGATTTCTGCCATGCAAAAACAAACTTTACGGTTAAATTATTTATTTCGAAAGATTATTTTTACATTAAATTAAGGACATTTTGTATACAAATGGTGCTATTATGTTTCCAAATATATATATATATATATAGTTGAAAATAAGCATAAAAAATTGAAATTTTTTTATGTATAGTCCAGAAATTAAATGAACATGCAGGGGGTTACAGCTCCCTGACTGCAAACTGGTACGACAGTCTGTCCATACATACTTTTACCGTACTATTTATGAACTATTTTCGATAGGTTTTTTTTTCAACAAGATAACAGGCACCATATCACTGTTATATCCAATATGTTCCATAGAGTGACGACATATTAGGTTGACCTGCTGGATCAACAGAACTTCCATGAATTGAGTGAGCTTGTGGCACCATTGAACGGAAAATCCTATGCCCTCCACAACCAAAACTAAATGACTTTATATTGACCGATCAATTGTGTGAAACAAACATGTAAGTACTTTCCAAAAAATGATATATGGTACTTGTACGAAGCTTTGCTTGCAAGTTACAACAGTTATTAATGTACCATTATTTAACATTTGAAATGGCTATAATGGGGCTTATATACAAGGGGTGATCAAATGAAAAGGTACGAAACGACATAAAAATGAAACAGTTAAATATTTGCATATTCCGCAAAGGGAGAATGTAGCGAGACATCTCAGGATGCCATTGGAGACTCTGACTGGGATCGGATCTTGCGCGGGTGCCCTCATGCGCAGGAGAGAGCAAAGGCTCTTATAAAAAGCGGCGTCCAAATGATGCGAGCACAGAATTACTCGAGCACAGAAAAAGCATTAACTCCGATGTGTACTGTGAGACACTCCGACGCCTACGCAGGTCCATCAAGAACAAAAGACCGGGGGCTGCTCACGGAGGGTGTGGTTCTGTTCCATGATAACGCGCGTCCACACATCTCTAGAGTCACACAAATGGAACTGGACAAGTTCCAATGGGAGACGTTGGACCATCCGTCCTACAGTCCGGACATGTCACCCTGCGATTCCCATGTGTTTGGTCCACTGAAGAAACACCTGAAAGGAAAGCGCTTCAACTCGGACGACGTACTCAAGGACACTGTGAAGGACTGGGTCTCGTCACAGCCACAGGAATTCTGGGAACAAGGAATCCTGCAGCTTGTTCATCAGTGGGATCGTTGTGCTCAGGCCTATCGTGTATATTTTGAATAAAGTCTATATTTGTAGCCACCGTGTCGTTTCGTACCTTTTCATTTGATCACCCCTTGTATATATATATATATATACTTATATATATATGGTGATCTTGAAACTGTGATAAAAAAACATGTTACCTAGTCAAATGTATTGTCAAAGTATCATGAGTCTATAATATTTTTTTTCTTGGTGTTGGGATTTATTTCAAATCAGTGAATATTTTATAAATAATATCGGATGTTTAAGAATGTATTTTTAAAAAAATTAAAGGTAAATGTGATGGATCTCAAAAGCAAACGATGGTTAAGGTATCAAAGAAAAAAAATTAAATTTTCCGAAATAATTGTAGTTAATTTGAAAAATGCAACTATACTTTGGAAAAAAAACGTATTTAAACTTACAATATCTGAAAGCTAGAATTAAGAGTTTAATAAGAAAATTTAGAATAAAATACAGATGAATGAAATAATGTCGCATGTGTTTTCGTTGTTTAGCTCTTTTTCCAACAAAATTATTTGTTTTAGGTTTATTCTTTATTTTTTTTTTCGTCTTAAAAATAAGAAAGCATTTTTGTTGTTATTTTTATTATTAAACTCTTAATTTTTCTATACAATGTTCAGTCACCTTTAACAAAGAAAACAGGCTTTTTTTTTTGGCAAAATAAAGAGTTTCTTGAAGATATTTTCCTAAACATGCTAACTTATCCATAAAGACAATTTCAATTGTTGTTTCTATTGTTTGTAATGCATAATAAGCTTATTTTATTCTATATTTAAATAATTTGTCAATACATTTTAAATTCATATGAAAAATTGACTAAACAATTTAGTATCATTTAATTTAGATTACTTTAACCACTTAACGTGGTTTCCCGTACACTATACGGGTTACTGAAAGTTACCCACAACCGGTTAGAACGTACGCCGTACGGGTGCTGATATTTTCTTTATATCTTTGATTTGCACATATTTGTAATTTTTATTCTGAGATTTTTTTGTGCTTGTCTGCTTTTAAGAGATACAGTTTATCCATGGCACAAAAATATTTCTCATCTGGGATTTTCTTTATAGTGAAGGTGGATTTTTTGTTCTTAAAAATATATTCCATAAATAACAGAAATCGGCAAGGCAATGCGCAATTTTTTTGCTAAAGAAGAAATGAAAACGGAAGTATAATCTAAAAAAGCCACTATTATTATTTCTCTGCCTAATGCAATGTAAGATTTAGCATTACAATACCCTTGAAATTGTTCGTGCATGTAATATACACATGCATACAATATCCTCAACCATTTGAAAACAGGTACAAACACGAAATGTTTTGTAAGTATTAGAGAAATTATTTTATGATTTATGATATATTCTCAATAGCATGCTGTGTACACATAAAAAACAAACTTTTAGAGTTTTTTCTGTTCGAAAATTATAAATTACGAAATAGTGTGAAAATTTTAAATTGAAAATTAATCTAAAATCCTTCCATTTCCCATTCCATTAAGTATTTTGCTTAGTTAAATGCAATAAAAAATGTACCTTTGTTGTAAAATGTTGGTCTGAAAAAACAACCACTTAAAGAATTAATGCTTATTTTAGAGTATTTAATAGAGTTCTGTAATAAAATATTAATTTATCTGTATTTCTTTATGCTAATTACATGAATAGTTGCTCTTATTGTGGGTATCTATATTTATAACTTCATTTCAATTGAAATTAAAAGGGAGTAAACATATTAATTGAAGTAAAACATAGACTAAATCCATTCATTTTCCGTAAAATTACATAAAAAAATCCACTCTTGAATAATTTATTTAAAATTACTTTTATATTTATTGACTGTTAGCAACCTATATATATGAGTATGTAGCAATGATAAAGTAAATAAATATTGAATAGGAGTTTGTAATTCACATTCTCATTGGCATCTAATTTTTTTTTTCAAGTTCAGTAATGATCAAAATCCATTTTTATATATTAATCCATAGAATTGTAGGAATAAAAAAAGTGATAAAATAACAGTGAAATAGATGCAAATTTATTTATTGTTAAATATTATACCTAAGGGGGTATCTCACCATATCATTGTGAGAATGGGTACATTTAATCTATATTTAAATTTCGAAACACATGGAAAAAATATTTTGAATGTAGAATTCTAAATATTGAACAACCGTATTTATTTGAATCTAAGCCGCCATCGATTCTAAGCAGCACCCCAAATTCTCAATAAGTTTTTGTGAAAAATGAAAAACTTTTTAAATGGTTTTATCAATTTTGAATCTTATGAAACTAAAGGAAATTTAAACTACGAACCAAAAGGAAGTAAATTATTACTTACTCGTATTTTACCAGAATTTTCAAATTTTAAATACGTATATGAATCTGTAATTGTTCTGATTTTCCTTTTCAACGAATTTTCTTTTCCTTCTTTCTAAGTCCCACTCGTTTTCCAGTAGCAATAACACTGAAAAAAAGTGCGGCTTAGATTCGAGTAAATACGGTAAGTAAAATTATGTTGGCATAAATGTTAAAAAAAATTGAGTTGTAAGAAAATTGAAAAATAAACAATATTAAAGCAACGAAGTAACGTTCCTCCTTGACCAGAATACTTATATTGCTTTTCTAAAACAATACACATTATTAAATTCAAATTTTGAAATTTCTAACTAAGGAAGTGCAATTTTTATTATAAAAATACTGAAGTGAGTTTAAGATTACATAAAAAGGTTACTTGAGAAAAAATCTGTCAATTCAGTCGGTACTTAACTTTAAGTTTTAATATATTTAATTATAAAACTTCGATTCAGTCTCACATAATATTTTACAAGAATTGTTTTTGAAATTTGATATTAAGGTAACTTTGAAAAGTTTATTGTCTGTCAAAATTACCTTCGGAATTCATAATTTATTCTGAAACATAATTAAGTTTAAAATTCATTTAGGTGTAAGGACAAATATTAAAAATAAACTACAAGCACGTGAGGGAAGAAAAATATCGAAACAATGGAAAATGCTAATTTAAAAATAATTAGAAACAACTCAACAGTTTTGACCCTGTTATGTAAGGAACAAAATTACATTATATGTCAATCTTCTTCTTAAGATAATTACTTTATCATGATACGAGTGAAAATTTGCATTCTAAAGGCAATCCATTTTAATAACAAAATTAGACTACAAATTTAATTTTCTAATACTTCTTTTCTTTTACGAACTGTTTTTAGAGATAAAATAATTAAGTTCAAGAAAGATTAAAATTAACATTCTCACTAAGGACTTAATTTATGAATTTTGATAGTAAGGAAATGTTTTGAAAACAGTGTATAATTATAAGGTATAATTTAAAAAACAAAACAGAAAAATATTACTTTAATTGTTATTTCATTACAATAATTTAATTAAACACTTGTTTATGCATGGATTAAGCTTTAATGCATTCATTTGCTTTATGACTATATTGGTGATGTGCTGTACCTTAAGAGTTTTGTCTGAAGCGAGAATCAACTCCACTAGAAAAGATTTTGCGACGGGGTTGAAATTAATGTAAAAATGAAATCGAATTATAAGGCATCATTTTGCATAAAAATGCATCTAATTAATCACCATGTAAATCTCTATTGAATGATTTTATTTAACTCATAAAGACTTTGGGTAATGATTAATTTTTAGTTTACTTACCTAAAGATGTGACGGATCTATACGGTCTTTTGATTAACCTCCTCTATTTTTCCTAAAATAATTTATTTATTTCAACCAATCTTCACCGAGAGCCAGCGTGATCTATGCAAATAAGATATATTATATAAGTTCGGGTTTTGCGAGTTAACAAGGTTAAGTAAAGTGACGAGATAGAAGAGTGAAGTTAAGTGAAGTGAAGATCGGGAGGTCAGCGTGCAGTTGTTAACATTCGTAGATAGCGGTTACGTGTGGAGCTACGCGAGGAGAAGTTGATTGAAGCTTGTAAAAATCAGTGTTACAGAGTGTGGATCCTTTAACCATTCCTCAGCCAGTAAAAAGGCAGAAATCATCACAAAGTAGTAGCAGATGTAAAAGATAAGGTCAGTGATTTTATTTAAGATATTGCGAATATTAGTACGTGGCGTAGCTGTAATTGTGCGTGTTTAAGCTTTCCTAGATTCAGTTGCTATCCTGTTATTCTGCTAGTAGTAATTCCCCTTTTCGTACTCCACTCTATTTTGTTTCTCTTAAATTTGAATTGTGTGTTTCTACAGTTTTGTGTTAATTAAAATCAATAAATCTATTGATTTGCAATTATGTCTTTTGATCATTTAAGTCCACCTACACATCCACTAATATTTGCAGATAGACAGGGAGATGGTAGTCTCAGGGGTGGCATTGCGCCACGACAAAGAGAAATACATAGTTAACCGCAAATTTATTTCCTAAAAAAACTTTTACTTTCGCGTTTTTTAACCCTTGAAATACCATGGGCGTGTATACACTTCCTGCTGAGCTGATGCCTTTAGTGCTTCAGACGTGTATACTCATCCGTACAAAGGAGAACTTTTTTGCATTGTGCTGTTCTGTTTAAAACTAGCCCCACGGTTTTGGAATACAATACCATGACATCCACACTGCTTCTAAAGAACTCTTCTCTACTTATTTTGGAAAAGAGGTGAGGAAGGAATTAGTAGGGGTATATTCCAAGAACGTTGGAATTCATAGCTAAGCAGTTTTTCTTGTTTTGTCATTTGAGTGTGCTCTTTTCTATTCTTTATTTGCTCTCATTTTTGTACACCGTGTGCAATAGCAGATTTTAATTTTTTGTACGAATGCACTGAATTCCATACTGGTTTATGTGTTCAACCATGCCATGGAACAGATAAACAAGTTAAGATTTATTTTTTTATTATGTATTAAATCAAGAGATAAATGGTTCCATTATCATTTTATTATTTTATCCTTTTTCTTTCTTTTTTTAAAGTGAAAATAAACAATTTGTATGTTAAAAAATACGCCTTTTTCTTTTCCCCAAATAAATCACGCAAAAATGCGTGCCTGCGGGAAAAGTGGTGGCACTGAGAGGTAAATTTCGTATATTTTCATCGGCAATTAAGGGGTTAAGACAAAAGGATGTACTTTTGCACCATCCGCTTATTCTGACCAATTGCTGAAGATTTTAAAGGCCTCCGGTTGAGGAGTCTATAAAAGCTTGTGACGGATCTGTACTAACAACTACGTGTCGACAGCTTACTCTCTTCACTTTACTTTATTTCACTTAACTTAACATCACTTGACCTCTTACTTCGATCACTTTCAACTCGCGAAAACCGAATTTATATAATATTCCTCATTTACATAAGTACTTCTCGATGAAGGTTGGTTGAAATAAGTATTTTGATTTAAAGGGAAAAAGAAGAAATTAGTATAAACCCGTATAGCTCCGTCACAATCCCCTCCGAGAAAAAAAACGTGATTTATTCGAGGTTTAAATGACCGATAGAAATTACTTTATATGCCTAACACTTGAAAAACGATGAACTATACTAATTTCTTCTTTTTCCCTTTAAATCAAAATATTTATTTCAACCAACCTTCATCGAGAAGCCAAACGTGATGTATGTAAATGAGGAATATTATATAAATTTGGTTTTCGCGAGTTGAAAGAGATCGAAGTAAGTGAAGTAAGTGATCAATCAAGTGAAGTTAAGTTAAGTTAAGTAAAGTGAAGAGAGTGAGCTGTCGACACGTAGTTGTTGACAAGTTAAGCGAGGTTGATACGTTTGATGTGTGCAACGAGAAGTGGTTATTGAAGATTGAAAAGCTGTGTAATTAAATATTAGGGAGCGTGGAGCCATCGGCATTTGATCCAGCTATCGATAGTGCCTGAAGTTCTTCGTGAAGGAACAGAAGCATTAAAGCATAAGGTACTGTAAATTTGATTAAGTAAAAGCTGATTATTAATTTGCGGCGTAAATGTAAATGGGCGCGTTTAAGCTATCTTAGATTCAGTTGAAGTTCTGTAACATTATTCCCGCATGTGTATATCTCACCTCTGCACTCTATCATAGTTTATATACCTTAATTAGAATTGTGTTGTGTATGTTTCTTAATAAGTGATAAGAATCAATAAATCAGTTTAGATTGGAATAATGTATTTGGATCATTTAGTTCCTTCTACACATCTAGCCGGGTTTTCAGATAGACAGGAAGGTAGGAATGTAAGGGGTGACTACAGGTCACCACACTGGCACCCACAAACCAAGTTAGGAGAAAGTGCTAGTTTTAGGGTTCTGCCGGAATTATACTTTTCGGGACGAGAGAATGTGTCGGAGTTCCTTGCCAATATTGATGATAACATAACTTATTATGAGACACCGGCGAATTTAGCTTGTGCTTATTTGAAGGGTCGTTTAGTGGGTAGAGTATTAGACTGGTTCGAAGTGGTTGGTTATGCGTGTGTGAACGAAGAAGCAACTGCTTTTGCGTCTCTCAAAAAGAAGTTAATTGATAGATTAAAAGAAAAGTGTTATTATCCCTTTATGCGGAAGTTTATATTTAAATATGTATTAACCTGTGACCTCTGCCAGAAAATTAATTACAAGAACGCGCTACCAGCTAGTCGATTAATTCCGATGATAACGAATTTTCCAAATGAAATTGTATCTATAGATTTATTAGGCCCATACTCTGCCACTAGTCCGGAACGTTATAAATTTATTTTAGTGATAAAGGATAATTTTTCTAAATGGGTCGAAATTGTTCCCTTAAGAAAAGCCTCAGCTAAGGCAATTGCCAATACATTTTTTGAAAATTATATCTCGCGTTATGGAGCTCCAATAAAATTAATTAGTGATAATGGCCCCCAAATGATATCCGAAGTTTTTGAGCATGTGTGTCGCAAGTTGAACATAAAACATGTTAAAACGGTGGTCTATCGACCTCAATCTAATCAAACGGAGAGAGTTAACCGTACTCTTCTACAAATGATTTCTAGTTTTGTAGAAGAAAATCGTAGTAATTTGGACCAATTTCTGGAGGAATTTAGTTATACTTTGAGGACAGCAGTGCATGACACAATGGGTAAAACGCCGGCAGAGTTATTTTAGTTTGGATAAATCAGTTTAGCTTGAAATAATGTCTTTGGATCATTTAGTTCCTCCTACACATATAGCCGGGTTTTCAGATAGACAGGAAGGTAGGAATGTACTGGGTGACAACAGGTCGCCGCAAGCTGATTGTTTATGATTACCATGACATATTTGTATTCAAATCTTGAGGGTTTTTTTAGTTCCAGATTAACATAGATGAGACTTATTTGTGAGAATTACAAGAAAAAAACAGATTTATTTATTTATTCTTTATTTTTAAAGTTTAAAAGGCCCAATTAGTTCCGAAATATTAATCCTCAAAAAATTGATTTTCCCTTATAACAATCTAAATAAATCAATTCTGAGTAAAAAAACACATTAAGTTTTTTGTTTTGCTCTTCAAGTTCAAATGCTTCAAACAGTTACCCAAATATTTCCTTTCAAAAGGTAAGTGATTCCTAACATAAGGCGCAAAATTGATTCCAGAGAGAATGAAAAATGGGGGCCATAAAGGGAATAGAATTTCACTGCAGGCACTTGACTGACTATCAAATCCCAGTTTTAGTGACATTTTTAGGTTCTTACGGAAAATCGTTCAGCACTCCAGGTGGTTATTTTCGGAGGCAAAGATCATTTAAATCACTTTCTCGTGTGAAACTTCGGCGACTTTTGTTTCCTCTGCAAATCTTTTCTTTTTTCGTCTTTATCGTTTCTTGGAATGGAATTTTTACGCATGGATATATCTTCTGAAAGTCAAATCTTTCTTGAAGTAAAATCTAAATTTCTTTGAATGTAAAAGTAGCATTTGATTCTGAATTGATTCAACGTCATTTTTACTTTTGAGGAAAAGTTAGTAGAGAAGCTAAATCTGTTATTGTTCTCTGAGGTATTGTATTAGGAGTTAACTTATTCACTTTGAGTAATTTATTGCTGATATGTTTATTTTGTATGCTCCAGAGACACTTAATTTACGTACAACTATTTATAATCCATACGTATAGTAGCATATTAAAAATATTTAATTTTAGAACGTGTTGCAACATCTAATAAAAGCGCCTAATAAATCGTATAAGGTGACATGTTTATGAGAATAAACATGTATCCTTCTATCTTTCCTTTTTAGGAAATTTTTCCCCATTAAAATTTTCTACATATTATGGTTCAAAACAAAATGAAATACATCACTACGTTATTGAGAAATTCGAATCTTAATTAAAATATTTGCAGAAAGTGTTTACATTATTTGTTAATTTTCAAATACAATTTTTTATATTTGTTTCAAATGCTATGTATGTTAACACATTCAGTAGGAAACTTAGTACTAATGCTTTGTTTAGGGTAATTTGTTTACTTTTCAGACGATTTATTAAAAGAAATCATTGTTAGTAGAGGAAATGCATAAAACACTTGAGAAACAACATAAAGTCAGTATAAATAATTAAAGAAGTACTAAAACAACAATGCTTACATTTAAAGAGTTACAAATTTAAACAAATGCAGATTTTTAAACTAAAAAAAAACAAATAGCAAAGGTTTAATTTATTACTGACTTGAAGTGAAGATTCTAGTTTTAATAGGATAATGGACATTTTGATAAATGCAGTATCATTGCAATTTCCATTTCATTTGAATTTATGCACCTTCACAGAGAACTAATTATGAATGTTTAGTAACCTTCGCGCGCGCGGCCCGGGGAGCATGATATTTTCTCATTGTCATATTTGTAGAAAAACATAGCTAAATTGTATTTAGGAGTTAATACATAATTATTGGGCATCCCATGTATTATTTTAATGCATCTTGTACAATGTTTTTTCAGTCAAATATCAAACACTCAGGCATAATTTCAAAACAGTTTAACAGTTAAAACTATAATATTTTCATTGTAGAATTAATTACAAAACTTTCAGCCCAAAATCTAAAACAATTGTATGCCTTGAGGTAGTAAATGAAATAATTACAAGTTATTACTGAATTCAAATTGGGTCTTAATCTAGTGTACTTACATCTCTATCAGTATCAATACTACTAAATAAAATTAAATGATAAAACATATGCTGCTTAAAACTTAAGTGCTCACGTGACGATAACTCGCAGATTATATCTGCAGTAAATATGTTAATTATAATAATTCTTTCGATTCTTTCTAATAGAAATTTTTAAAAAAATAACTAAAATACACATTTTGTTTAGTTCTTAAGCCATTTCTAGTAACAATTATGAGAAACAAATGCAGACTCACTGGAAAGATAATAATATATAAAATGAAATCAAATACACTCCTCAAAAGGGAAATTGCAACACGCGAAGAAATAATACGCATAGTGTCATGCAAATGTCATGAGCTATAGTAGTGAGGTGAATATGCACCTGAATTTCTTTGCAAACCATTAAAGTTGCACAATGGGTCATCGGATGGTGACCACTCTAATCATGTCAGTAATAATATTTCTACCAAAATTATATATATACTATTATTTTAAGACCAAAGTCTCTCCTTTAAGCTCAAGAGGTTTGTCTTGGAAGAATAACCCACCGAAGATTTTCTTATCCAATTACAGCTTTCAGAAAATCTCGTGGCTGTTTCTCTTTTGCCTTTTGTTAATAAAGCAATGTAAATGTTTCTTTACACTATTATTCTTGTAAGTGTTTGTGTGTTTTCTTTTAGCTGAATTAACCGTGTAAATTATTTTATATAAATTTAATCTTCTTAAAATTTATACCAAATACGTTCTGCATTGTTAATTTTTGTTTCCGATAAGACAACATTGGCGTATATATCAGTATTTTTAGAAAGAAATAGTTAGCCCTTACGCTTAGAATAATTACAATGTAAGGTCTTACGACTGAAAGAGCAATCAAGTCGATGCTTTGATTCATTGTATTTTCTACTCAAAAATAGAATTTTTATACTGCCAATGTAATTCATTAAGGAATTATAAAACTTTCATCTCTACACGATAATCCGAAATAATCATTTTTACATACATTTGTGATCATAAGTTATTGAGTGCCATTTATTATGTGAGATATGTTAAACATATTTAACAAGTAAGCTATTGTTTTCAAAAGACATGTGTCATAAATCGTAAATTTTAATCTTTATTAAACCAAGGAAAAGTTTTCTGCGTTTTTTTAAAACTGAGAATTAGTGATAAGAAGAAAAAAAATCAACGAATAAGTGGAACGATTCCAGAAAAGTCTCAAATACAAGAAAGGGAAATTAATCAACGTCGTTTCAATCTTTTCTTTTCAGCTATTTCTTATTTCCTGTTTAGGATAAATTATTAAATAGAAGAAGACCATGCTCTACTTATGTTCATGTGTTTCAAGGATTTAGTGAATTATTAATTCACAAAGAATTGTTAACTAACAGAAAATCTTAACAAATTTTACGTATACTTTTGAACAGATTAAAATAAAAAATAGTAATTGTAATTGTTCAAAGATATTCTAATTCTGAATAACGAAACATTTTTTATTTTTTATTTTTAGTATCGTTCTTTGTATTCCTTCTAAAATACAGATGCTTTTATATGACCTGACAAATTAAAAGCTGTGAATTGTTGCTATATTTCGCCTATTTTAGTGGCAGTGGTACTCGAATGGTCATGGACGTTAATTTACAGCTCGTTTTGTCTCGTCGTGGGTTAGAGTCCTGATTTTAGTGAATAATGAGTGAATATTCAAGCCGTACTATTCAGCTACAAGAGAGCTTTTGGCGACGGAACTTTTAATTTTTAACCATTGTCAAATAAACTGGTCGACACTTAGGATGGCACTCTGTCTACTAACTACCCCACCTCACCAAGGGGAGAACAATTGGGACTCGACATATTTATGGTAAGCATATGCCTAATGTGTATGGCGGATCTTCAGTGTTACTATGCTCGAACTCAAGACCTGCCAGCAACGAGCCAGTTAGCTTATTGGTCAAGTTACATTGACCAATAGGCTACCTCAACCACCAGATTTCAGTGAATGCCAGTATACAAGAGAAACTGTTACATGTTAAATTTACCGAAGCTCACAGTCTTCACGTTGGAGTGCTGCAAGAGTTTGAAAATGAAGTAACAACTACTTGACTATAGAATTGTACAAAATCGTTGTTTTACCTGAGTTTGGTTTTTATCCCTCATTGCTAAATCAGTAATTAGAAGGATGCATTGGATATGAAAAATAATACATGTTTTCAAATGTATATATATGCATCTACATTGGAATACCACATTTTAAATCAAGCCTACATGAGTAACATGATTTTAATATACGTTTCAAAAACCCTGTTTTAATTCTTATATATTAATAGAAGTATTTTCATTATTTAAATGCTTGATTTCAATAAAGTTTTTAAATTTTTCCGCATTTACCTCATTAAAAATAGCTTATATTTTTACACGTAAGTAATATACATAAATATATGATTATTTTAGAAAATGGTTTGTAATTCGGAATTTGTTTTTTAATCCATTTTTCCAGAAAATATCCATATATTTTTCGGAGTACATGAATTATATGAAGCAGAAACTAGTTTTAAATTTCAGTATATAATTTCATAAATTTGTTTTATTCAGTAACACTTAACTACTTTCTTAGAAATAGAATTTAAATAACACTTCAGATTAAATTCTTGGAAACGCTTATGTACGTAAGCATTTTCTTGATATTACAACTCTTCGTGGAAAACATTTCACATTAAGTTCTTTCGAAGAAGCAGGGTATATTTAACGAACTGAGTTTCTTAGAATTTCTAGAAGTTCTGAGGTTTCCATATTTGAATTATTTGAAATAATATTTTCATATTGTTTTTTTTTATTTGAAATTTAACAAAATTTCTTATTACCAATTTAATTAAATTTGAAATTAAAAATTTCCTTAGCATATGTTTGACAAATTACATAATAACAAATAATAATAATAAATTCTAACTATGAATTTCTTTTTTATATTGCGTTTTATAATAATATTAATCACGTTTAGTAGCATCTTACTAATTCTGGAAATTAAGAACTTTGAGGGCATTAAGATAGACTTCAAGTAAGTATTCTTTCGAATTTGAAATAGAAGTTTATATATATATATATAATTTTGATTTAGAAAAATAACAAAGAGTTATTATTTAAATTTGAGATCTTTTTCTAATATTCTAGTAATATTGTTATCAAAATATAAAAATGCAAGTAAATAATTTGTTTTTTAATATCATGAGAACTTTTCTTTTAGATGCAACCCGTTAGTTAATTTTTAAACAAGGACTTTTAATTCAGGTTGTCAATAAAAAAAGATATAAAAACCTTAAGTTGATTTCTTGATAATTTCTCAAATACTTTTAAGCAGTAAATATACTACAAAACTGTACAAAAGTAAATATAATGTTCCATAGATTTTGATTTTTCATTGCGTTGAGAATACTAATCACTTCTTGTCCCACTCTCTTCCTAGGTGATCAACCTTATTATAGCCTTTGGGTTGAAAAGTCGGATTTGAACGAAGATATATGGTCATTTTCGAATGTCTTAAGACAGCGTTTCTCAAACTGTGGGGCGCACCCCCTAGGGGGCCGTGATATTCCTATCAAAGGAACGCGGGAAAATCGTAAATAAGTGATTTAAAAAATTATTAATAATCAAAACAAAATGCATTCTCGGATAATAAGAAATACGCATTCGCAATGATATAATATACTTACGAATGCATCAGTACTGCACATTGTATTTGATAATTAGTTAAACGATACTAAGTTAAGAGCAAGTTTAATAATTACTGTTGACCCCATGGCCTTATACAAAGTTATATGCAAAATTTAATAATTATCTTGATAATTTAAACAGTTTATAATTTTAGTCGTATTGTAGTTTTAGAGTGAATGTACGTTATTATTGAATTAAATACAATGTTATCGAATTGAGGGTGGCGCCGCGATAATTATGACTGAAAATTGGGCTGCAAACATTGAAAGTTCGTGAAGCACTGTCTTAAGAAACATAAAATTTTATGTATCATAGGGTACTATTTACTCCTATTGTAAACTGGTGCACTAGTTGTATAAAAAACACGCTTTAATCATCGAATTTGAGTTAAATCCAGCTCTTAATACATTATTATTTTTTTAAAAAAGGTTTCATTTATTTGTACTTTGATTACATTTGAATTTTACAGAGATATATGTGGTATTAGCAATCTGAAGTTATCAGCTTTATATTGAAAATTGCGATATCTGCCGAAGCATTTCAAAGGAGTCGAGGGAATAACAGTGGAAGTAAAATTAGAATAACATATTTTTATGAGATTAAAAAGTAATATCCAAACCCTCAATCATCAATACATCAATTTATCAAATAATGCTGACTTAAAAATGTCCGTTACATTTTGGACGAGATGGTCAAATATAAAAAAAACAGAGAGAAAACTTTTAAGAATTCTCCCATCTAAAATAGAAGTTAAGGTCCTGAAAATTAAGAAAAATAAAACTAATGCTGTAGCTATTAAATTACTTGAGGTACCACTTCCTCACTTTTTGGGGTTAATAGGAACACGTACAGAATTTTAAAAGTAATTTTTAACCAATATTAATGAATGCAATTACTTGAGTGAGACCCAGAAATTATCACATTTAAAGGCTTCTCTAAAAGGAGAAGTGAAATGTAATGGAAAGCTTGTGAAAAACTTTTTGTTTCTTGTTGTTCCCAGCTTTAATTTACACTCGTAGATACAAATACAAGAGAAAAATTTAGGATATTTATATAAATAATTTATTAAATCATGATAAAATCAATGAATTCGCATTGCAGATAAGATATTTTTAGACATTATTATGCTTAACTTATTATGTCTAAAAAGTACTAAAATATTCAACAAAAGATTTACCACCTATTTTAATGTCAAATACTTTATTACATAAATTTGGTAACGGTCCAAGTAAGCAATATGAATTCAACATTAAACTAAACAATGTGACCCACTTTTAAACGATCTTTTTAAGATTATTGAAGGTAGAATTCTCTAACTAGAAAGCTTAAATAAGAACAGTAATTATTTAAATAAATCCTTTTACTGCACTAAAGCATCAAATAAAATAAACAATTTTGATCATTCACTGTCGTTATTGGTAGCTTATCATCATCTGCAATGTACCTTTTCCGTTGAGTGTTCTGTAGCTAGTTACAGCATTAAAATTGCAACGTAGAACATCAATGTATTGTCAGAGAATGCTCTTGGGTGAGAAATTCCATTCACTTCTCTTTCTACATTGCTTTAGATGGAAATAACAAGTTCAACTCCATAAATACTTCTGTAGTTTATCTATGTGACTCCCACTAGGTAAAGCAACAAATGTGAGCAATTTTTGGCAATGCCGTAGATTCTGCATTTCGTAACAATCGCAAGAGTGCAAATGCGTTCTGCCTTCAAGAAAAATACTTTTGCCGATGTATGTTTATTAAAGAATTTTTCTTCGAACATTTAAATCACAAATCATTACTGAACTGTCAAATCATAAAATGGACTTCAATTGTAATGTAAAAGTATCTGTAGTTCATGTTCCAGATTTTGGAAACAGACAAACTGTGTGTGATTTGCAAATATTGCTTTTATTTTACAATACTTTTGTTTTAGCAATTTTTGGAAACATGCAACTTTCGTATTCATTTTCAATTAACTCATCAAATAATTGCTTTTTAATCAATGATTTAGATTTTCCTCGATAATACTCTTTTAGCATTTATTGAAATAAAAAAAAATTACCAATTATTATAATTCACCAATTAGTGATATCGGACCAATATAATTTTTTATTTAAAAAAATATATTTCTTTAAAAAAAGCGGTGCGTATTTGAAAATTTAAGTGAACTTAAAAATAGATGCATTTTATTTTCTATACATAAAAACTGGAATCAAGAATAAAACTGTCACTGTAAAACGTTCAGAATGCACTTGGATGCTCTAACAATAGTGAAATGTTTGCTACTTTGAAAAGTGCATGCATCAAGAAAGGAATTCCAAAGAGTTCAGTTTACTTTTATAATCCATTGATTACATTAAAACATCTACTACTTAGATTTGAATTACACAACAGACTATTAAAATTGCTACACCAAGAAGGCGACAATCTACAGCCGTGAAATTTAAACTTTGAGCTACTTTGAAAAGTGCATGCATCAAGAAAGGAATTCCAAAGAGTTCAGTTTACTTTTATAATCCATTGATTACATTAAAACATCTACTACTTAGATTTAAATTACACAACAGACTATTAAAATTGCTACACCAAGAAGGCGACAATCTACAGCCGTGAAATTTAAACGACAGGAAGAAGATACTGTGACATGCAAATGATTAGTTTAAATGAGGAAATTGTTCAACCGGTTTCTCATACACAAATTTCATTTGAACGTTATTGCCTAATGAAAAGTTGTTGTGATGTCTCGTGTAAGAAGCAGAGATGCGTACCAGTATGTTTCTGACTTTCATAAATTTTTAACTGCAGCAGCCCATAAAATGGTCATGTTACCCTCATAGTCTTAATGGATCGTGCAGTTACGTCACGAGTCCTGGCTCAAGAACTGGGGTCGTTTGCAGGAAAACAAGTGTCTGCACGAACAGATTCACGGCGTATGAAACAGCATGGATTTTCGGCTTGGAGACCATGGATGAGGCTATCCTTGAGGCTGCATTACAGACAGGAGTGTCTTCCATGGTGTAATCAACGAAGAACCTAGACGCACGAATGGTGAGACATTATTTTTTCAGGTGAATCCAAATTTTCTTTTACAGCATTAAGATAGTCGCATCCATTTTTGGTGGCATCGAGGTGAACGTACATTGGCAGCATGCATTCTTCATCGTCACACTGACACATCGCCAAGCGTCATGGTATGGGTGCTATCGAGCACCCATACCATGAGGTTTAGGGTTTCCATGAGGTTCCAGAGGTTTAGGTTACCTCTTGGTCACATTGACGGCACTTTGAACAGTACAAGTTACAACTCTGGTGGGTTAAGACCCGTGGCTCTACCATTTATTTGAGGCCTTCAAAACCCTACGTATCAGCAGGATAATGCACGACCGCATGTTGCTGATATTTTACGAACCTTATTTGATACAGAAAATCTTCTCCTGTTGCCCTGGTCAGCACTTTCATCATATCTCCCTCCAATAAAAAATATCTGATCCATGTTTTCCGAGTTTCACTACGGTTGACGAGCTGCAGTATCGTGTTGAAACTGCTTGAGGATCTGTATCTTTACATGCCATCCAATACCTGCTTGACTCAATGCTCAGGCGTATATGTTCTGTTATTACTGCTAGAGGTTGTTGTTCTGGGTACTAATTACTCAGGTTATTACTAGTGTAATATATTTATCCAATGAATATCAATTTGCTATCTGCATTTTTTCCTGGTGTAAAGATTTTAATTGACAGTAGTGTAGATTTAACATAGTATTTTACTATATTTTATTGGAAACTGTGTGTTTTATATTTCTTTACTTGTATTTATTTTAACTGCACCGTGCTGATTTGCAATATTTTTATCTATACAATAAGTTTTACAGTTATGGTAATTGCATAGTATTTATTTGTAACTATGTGTGGATTGCATAATGCTTATTTGTAATTATTTGAGTAAAACTGTGTTTGTTTCTCGTTGTTTGAAACACATAGGGCTTAATTGTAACTGTATTTGCAATGCCTATTTTGTAGTTAATGGAACTATATATATATACACAAAACTTATTTAAAAATACTTGAATGCCATTGTGTTTATTTGCATTTGTTTGAATTGGACAGTGTTGATTCGCAATTTGAGTTTAGATGTGTTTTAAACTGTAATAACATTTTTATATATTAAGTGTTTTTTAAACTGAAATATATCATAAATATTTCAAAGCCGGAAGGGATGCCCGATTCATTTCACTATTCCAAAGTCAGCGTCTGGAATGGGCCAATCGGTTCCTGTTTCTCCCCACCGAGGTCATGGCCACGGTCATAACATTTGAGGTTAGGAGCCTAGTTTGAGATACGGAGATACGAATAAGAATATATAATAGTTTTTGTCTCGCTTAAGAAATATTGGAAGTTCTTGAATCATAGGATACTATTTACTTTCATTTTTCATGGGTGTACAAGAAATGTAAATGAACTTTAACTGTTGAATTTTACAAAAACTTCTACTACATTACATTTGTATTTCTCTGCCATTCATGAAAATAATCATTTGTATAATATATTTTTGTTCAAAATATACTGTATAATTCACATTGTGTGAAAAAACAATAAATTAATTAATTAATATAAAACATGGTAATATTTTTTTCAAAAATTGAATAATTATGAAACAATGAATTTGGTTTTAATAAACTTTATTTTAATTACTTACTAATTAATAAACATTTAATTGAATAAAGGTAACAGCTATTAATCTCATTCTAAGATAGTTTTGGCAAGTGTTTTTAAGTTGTTTAATCAAATATTCAATATCCTGTGGTGAAGGACTTTATGAACCCTATATCTCTCACACAAATGTGTAAATGATGTAGTATGTCCACTTATCATTTGTCAAGGAATTTATTCGGAAGTGCAATTGAATTTCAGATATATGTAGACGTCATAAAAAGCCCGAATTTGCAAGGATCAAAAAACACCCCTGAAACATAAACGATATCACTTTACAATTAATGTATAGTTTTAGCTCTCAACTTTGTAAAAATGCCGTCTGGAGGTATCATTAACTGCATAATTTTATGGAGTTCCTGATTGGTGTTTTACCATTGCATTCCAAGTGCATTCTCTGGGGACTGGTACCTCTTTTAGCCCCTTAATGACCGCAGGTCTATATATCCGTCTCACTCAACCCTTGCATTATGTGCCTCGGACGGATAGATTCGTTCTACAAAAGGTACGATTATTTGCCTTATACTGTTCTGTTTAAAACAACTGCGATGGCTTTGAAATTAAATAAAAATACAGCGACAGTATTTGCAAAGAATGTACTTTTCAGAGAAAAATTGGCTTATAAAAATTAGCTTACGCACCTTTCCCACCAATACACTGCATGCTCTCACTTTTGTAAAAATTGGTGGCACTGAGGAGCGAATAGCCTAACTTTTAATCAGCAGTTAAGGGATAATATCGGTGATGTATAATATTGGTGATATACCAATCGCAGCAAGTAGTTTTGACGGCTCAGTGGCACTCGAGCTCTGACGACACGAAACTGTATTAGGAGTTTAAATTTGCCAAGAGCCCCCAAACCAAACATGATACATGCTGCATATTCAACGTCATGGACATGGACGCTGTCAATTTTATGCATGATAAAAATCTACTGACTTAGGTAGGAGTAAAACCCGTAAACTTTGGAGTACAAGGCCAATGCAAAACCAATTACTCCACCCAGCTGCATTGTAGAAAAATTATTTCTTCACATTCTCATACCAGGATAGATTTCAGTCTGTATCTGAAGAAAAAAAACTTAACCCTCTAGTCTAAATTCCTTCACGGCCACGATAGCCAAGTGGTCTAGGCATCGGATCGTGGCTAGCATGTCATGAGTTAGATCCCAGTACCACTGATGACCCGCCGTGTAGGGGAGCGATGCACGTAAAATCTGTCGAGAGCTCAAACGTTCTCCCTTTGGTGGGGTGTGGTAATTAGGAGAGGGGGTGCCACTCAGGTGTCGTCAGTGTCACTTGACCATGATTCGAAATTACGTGGACCGTCCCCAAAAGCCCTCGCGTAGGTGAACAGTGGGACGTTAATATTCACTCATTCACCCAAACTTCTTCACAATCACACGTATTACTACTTATGCTTCCTGACCGACTGTAACATCAGATAAAGATCCAAGAAATTCACCGTGGTAAAGGGTTACCTTTATGCCTGTCGATAGACGTAGCTTTGATCACCATATAGTTGACAACGTAATTTGGACCAATCCCACCCCAATTTTGTGGAGAACACTCTGGGGGACCAGGGGCTTCCCACATCTCTTCCCTTTATGTGAACCTAACGAGAAGACTTGCAGCTCCACGACTATTTAGAGTATCTTCATGCAGAGAAAGCACTGTACACTTGAAAACTTTAATGGTGATTAGTTTTAAAACTGGAGTATGACTCATAAGTTATTATATGGATTGTCAATCACAAAAATATATATTAATGCTGAGATTTTTTTTTCTATGTTAACAAAAACTGTGATTAATCTTCGCATCAGTTCTAATGAAACGTTTTGATGCTTATTGTGAATTTTTAAGCCTATTACAAATTCTAATTTTTATATATAATTAATTGTTTGTAATAAAATATGGGCTGCAAAATAGATGCCAAAAATGGTAAGTAAGTTCTATAGTTATGGTCTAAGAGAATGGGACGTTTTAAAAGAAGTACAAACGTTGATAAGTATACCTTCCTTCACAGTCAGTAATGTCAATTTATAAAGGAAACCATTTGGATACTATCTTCCGGAGTAGATAAAGTGTGAGTGAAAATCAGTCTAGACGAATATAGATTGTAAATATATGGGTTAACAGTTTCAACAAATGAGTGTCAAGCTCATAAAGATATTTGAAGAATGTAATGCTGAAACTATTCAAGCCATTCAAGAAAGATATGCAATGAAAATATTCAGCAGTGTAAATTGAATACTATGGGGAGGAAAAAAATACTAAAATTAGTTTCTGAACTGTATATTAATATCGTACTACAAAGCAAAATGAGGGCCATTGGAGAAAGAGTTTGAAACTTTGAACTCCAATCAACATTATGCCAATGTGAAGAACATGGGCCTAGTTAGATTTAACTTATATAGTTCCCTCAACATGAAAAATTTCAGTCGCACCAAGCCACCATTTCTCAACTCAACAGAAATAACGCCATCCACGTTCTTAACCATTTGGTTAAGGCGAAAACATTTCAAAGTAAAATAACTTGAAAAGGACAACAGGAAATTGTCATAAAATTATTCAGCAATGTAAAAAAAGAAACGGTTTTATTATTATCTCCCTCATTCAAGATGCAAAAGCGGGAGGGGGGAGCAGCTCAGGTGTTGCCACTTGACTATGGCTCAAAATTACGAGGTTCGTCACCAACAGTCCTTGTGTAGCTGAATAGAGTGACTTTAATATTCACTCACTCAGTCATTCACTTGAGAAGTTAATTTTAATGAAGTTAAGCGAAATGGAGTAAGTCTTAGAAAAATTATGTTTACTTCTTTGAAAAAGCGTCATAATGATATTTCACTAACTATTACTTCAATATGTGATGCAACTCAAATGTTTTTTTTAATCATTCCGCTTAGGAATTCAAAAGAAAAATAACAAGAATTAGAAAGAAAAACTAAATACTGCGTATAAATGAATCTCAAATTGAACATAGATAAAAATATTTGAATTAGATACAGTATATGTCACGAATCACTTTCTAATCTTGAAAGGAAACAAGAGAGAATGAAGTATATAATTTATACTAAAGTTCTTGAATATAGAAAATTAAATAACGGAATTAAAAACATATCTATAAAGAAATTATTATTTTATTCTTAGAAACATATTGGAAAAATTTTATATCAGAGGTAGGAAGTCAAGTAGTTTGAAAAGTTCTGCTCAAATTAAACAAAACAGATTCTTGCTGCTAAATAATTAAATATTCCAATTAAATCTAAAAATGAAATTCAGAGATATTTTTCACAGGTGTTTTTTTAAACACAAATGATTCAAGGGTCTTTTTAAAAGTACTTTTACAAGGGTTAAAATATTATAAGAAAATACTTTTGAAATTTATAAAAATAATGTTGTAGTTACAATTGTTTACTATATATATCTAACTATGCTAAGAAGTTTAATACAATGCATGTTTAAAGTTATATCTTGCTAATTTAATAGTATACAAAATATATTAATGTTGCTTTGTACATTCAATCAATCACATTTCCGCCAATTTTTTGAAAACCTTAAAATATTTTAAATATCAAGTTTTTTATCCAAAGAATTTTAATGTTTGAGTCGGTGTTAACATTTGCTCTTTATTGCCGTTTTCCTTTTGATTCTGATTTGGTACACTTTCTCAACCTTTTTGATATCCCTTATTTTAAGACGAATATTATAGGGAAGCAGCTATTTTAGGCAAAAACAAAGTAATCAATAATGTAGGTTACTACTAAATATCAAGCACTGTTTCCTCTTAATTGCATCAGACATGGGATAAGCGACTCAAGACTCATTGAAGCGGAAGCAATTACCAGAAGAAGTATTGATTAAGAAAACATTCCCAAAGACAAAGTTTCTACTCTGTGAGTTGATTGTAACAACTTCTCCATCTGTAAACTATGAGGTTTAATTACTTTGTGTTGTAACTTTTCTTGAAACAATTTACTTTATTTTAATGTATAGTAACATAACACATTACAGGTTTTAATTTGCTTGTGGGTATTATAATGATAATGCACATATTTTTATATTGCACATTTTTACATTCATTTAAACTTCAAGGTAAATAACCTAAAAATTTCGGACTTATGTTGATAAATTTTTTTATCTTTTGGATCTGATAAAAGGTCCGAGTCATAAAATGCAACCTTATGGCCGAAATTTGAGCTACAAACTCTTTCTGCTGATTAAACATTCACAATACAGAATAATGGATACCATTCTTTAAATATATGTAATTAAAACTGGAAAATGTGCGCTATATATAAGTAGAGGATGCATTTAAATGAAATAATTATGTTAATTGGTCTACGATTCCATTGAACAATAATCTTTAGTGCGCAAAACAGTAATTTGTTGATCGGCCATGATGTAACATTAAGCTATTACGTATGTAAACGTTAAAATGCTCACAAGTATGTGGGCTGGTTAGTGAAGCATTAGATAAGTTTTTATGGAAAGAGTAACCTACCTTTTTCTTTTTTACTTTTCTATTCAAAGTGTTTTGAGATTAGTTATTATTCCTGAAAGGTACAATTTAAAAGATCACCAATTCTTTAATCGACTACGCTGATACAAGGATCAGTTACTTTCACTCTTGAAAACTTCTTTACTTACAAATTTAGATTACAGAAGCAGTAAAATCACAGATGCGCTTTCATATATTAGGTTACATAACACAAAAATTATTATTGAACATCCCTCTATCTGGAGTTTACCCATTATTTGGGGGAACTAAACCCTTTTACCGCCCTTTCTCTCAATTATATTCATAAAGCAATAATTCAAATCCAAACTTCCCCCACAGAAAAAAATTTGTCTTCATTATCAAAACAGCTTCTTAGTCTTTAATTACTACTATTATATAAGAATTACTATTTGAAGATTAGTTTCTCAGAATCGAGCTTACTCGTATTTCGCCAATTTCAAAAGGAAAACCATTTGAACAGGCCATGCTATGATACCTGATTGGGGCTTAAGCTTCATTACTTTAGCAATTCCATTCTTACCAGGCGAACTTTCAGCAATTTGAGTAATTGGCTCTTTCAAAATTCTAAGGTTATATGACTCGAATAAAAATATTTCACCAACTGTGAGAAATGTGGATTTTGTATACATATTTAAAAACTTTGCAATTGTTTGATTTTTTAAGCTTTCGATCAGATATTCACACATATTTTATAAATGTGTATACATTTTACAAAAATGCGTAACTTCAGCATCAGATAAACCACTTTCAGATTCTGTACATGTATTGAAGGTGAAATTTAAATCAGATATTAACCTTCAAGAAAGATAAAAAAAGTGGATTAGAGTAGTGAAATTAATCATAATTCGATCTCTCATAAACACTGAATATTGAATTTAGTTCCCCGATTGCAAGACAGGACTCAGCATTCTACGAAAACTTTCCTTGATAAGGCCGATTAATATCTCATGTTTTACATCATACCATGCTATTTATGGGGGTAAGAATTTCCAAATTAGTTTTCTCAAAAACAGGGTTAAACTGTTTATTTCTACCAAATGAATTTGCAAATACATCACTGTAAGTTTTCAAGAAATTCATATCATTCTCTGAATAACTTATGGTCGGACTTCCATGAAGTTTGATAAATTTTCTTAGCTATTGAAAAACTATATTCCAGACAAAAATGTAGTTAATTCTAAATGCATTTTCAGAAAATGGTTACTAGAAAATGACACTCGATTCTAGATAGGATATAAAGAATATATTATAACACGAGCCAATTATGAAAGCCTGTCAAATGTCTTTTGGCTTCGTGCTGCCCAATAATTTCTTTCAGGTGGTTCACCAATATTTAGACTTCAAAATGATTTATTTGTGCTTGTTTAAAAAAGAATTCTTAAAATCCTGTGATTTTAAGGGAGTACAATTGACAATCGAAAATTACTCTTATTAATTCGTCTAAATATAATTATTTCACTCAACCATACTTTTTTTTTATTAATCATAGAATCCCCCTTCTTTTTTTTACTCGAAAACAGTTTCACTGAGCTGGTTTTAATAAAATTTGTTCAGCATGATTTACTTTTTTCGGTAAGAAAGCAGTTCTAATGAAAATGATGTTCTTAAACCTCATTTTCTTAAATCAAACCTTTAATTTCAAACAACTACTTTGATAAGATGAAGATAAATTATGAAAATATTAAAATAAATTTCTTCTTCAATTTCCTTTTCCACCCTAAAATATATAAATATGAGCTACCGGTTTCGATAAATTTAAAAAAAGTTCAAAATCTTTTAAAATTCGTATAACTTAAAAATTTACTTTTTTGCATTTTGATTCATTTTATTCTGTAATATGTTATGTAATGTAAGTAAATGAAATGCTGATCATTTATGCGATCTTTTTATCGAGATATCACATTCTTGCTTAAAAAAGTATTTCAGGTAACACTCTGCTTAAGGCAGATGTGGAGGATTTGAAATTCCTGCAATATGTTGCCAAGCATTAAGGTTAGATAATTGTAAGTGTTTTATGCTCTGCTAAAAGAACTATTACATTTTTTTTCCCCTATCCACATCAGGCGTGTTCAGAAATATGTCCTAAAGTAGAAGTATCTGTTTTGTTAGAGTTTATCTTCTGAAACTGAACTACAAATTCTCGCCTCAAGAATCACGTCTATTAATTATAATTGAGGAGATTTGCCAGATTTTACAGGTTGACAGCTACAGATTCAAGCTAATAAATTGAAATTATCAGAAGGGTGTTAATTTAATAAACACAGCATCAGTATAGGCATTATCACTAGCATCACAAAAAAATGTGAAACCAATAAAGTTTCTTGTTTATCTTTGTTAAAATTATCCGTTCGAGACACGAAAATTTCATTCGACTTTCTTACGAATACTTTCTTACCAGTTCAAAACCATATTCATATCCCCAGCTTCGCTCCCAATAATTCTCTTATTTTCACAGTTATATTAAATTTTTTCCGGAAAGAAAGAAATAGGGATCAAAGAGCCAACTGATAGAGAAATGTTGTTGTGAAAAAATACTCTTGTTCTTTGTACAGTTGTTATATATATATATATATATATATATATATATATATATATATATATAATATATATATATATATATATAAAAATATATATATATATATATATATATCGCTGCTCCTTAACAAAACTCATGTCAGAGTAAAAGCTACATCCTGCAAATTAAGCTCAGTAAGCATCTCACATTAAACCTCACATTATCCTTTCATACATAATTTTTCAAACGTTTTGTTCAATTTTATAACTTTGATTTCTCTTCTTCAAAACTCGTATCAATAGTATTTACATATGTGAACTACAGATATAAACTTCTCTAATATTTTATTACCCTAATAAGAGCAATTTAAGTATTTATACAAGCTGAATTTCATCATGTTTAGTAAAAGGAATGAATAACTTTCATTCAAATGTTACTCCTATTAAGACGAAATACTGCAGCTTGTTCTCTTCTCTACAATCGAAAAAATAGAGTAAGTTACTCTCGATTTTAAAATCCATGTACTGATTTGCAAAAATACGTTTCCATGTCCACATTGACTGCAAACTTGCTTGATCAAAATCACGAATTAATGAAAAGAATTAATTATATAATACTTTAGACCGCATTATAAGAGTTGGTAATTCTTCTACAGAGATTCAAAGAAAACTAATAGAGTTGGTGGATAGTTAATTTTTTAAAAATTTTACCAGTCGGTGGTGCAAATAGTGTCCTTAACCCATTGCGCTATTCTAGTTTAATTCTTTTATTACTTTTAAGTATTTAGATTCATGGGAATAATTGTTATACTGCAGGAGTTATTCTTCTAAGATAAGTTTCTGAGCGAAAGATTTGTGTCAGTTGAATGTTTTGGTCTTTTAGTGAGTTACGGCAAATGACCAGAAGACCAGGTAAAAGTAAATTTAGTATTTAATAAAAATATTTCTAATATTGTATTTTTACTGTCATATTTATTTGCTGGCACTTCCTTTTTGTTCATGGGTCGGTTACGTCAATGGCATATAAATATTATGAAATTCTGAAATTGCAATGTACTTGACAACTAAATCCTCACTGTCATTATCATCAGTATAAACAAAAGCCGATTCTCCTCGTCCTCAAATGCCCTTACAGGGATCAGGAGTAAATTCAATTCAGTAACTTACCTGCCCCAGTGAATCGAAAGAATATGTCAATTTCTCAGGGCTTGTTCTTTTAGGGAATAAGCTGATCCTTACAATAACATTGTGATAGTAAAGTTCCTTTATTTTAGAACAAATTTCTTTATACGCGTCAACAAATAACAAATTACGATTTTTCAACTTAAAAACTCACTTGATTTAATTTCCATCTAGATTCTAGATGAATTATTAAAAACTTTGAGTTCTACATTTTTTTTTTATCGCACACACACACCATGTGTTTTAGCTTCTTATTTCTAAATTTATATTTAATGCCAATTCTGGTTAACATATTTTAAAAAAATGCATTCGTTTTTTCATTTAATTCTCCAGAAAAAAATTAACTATAATAAAATAATTCATGTACGTACCGTACAAATTAACAGATATTAAGACAATCTTGCCACAAACTTAACTAGACAGTAAATCAGTTTTTATTTAATAGCAAACCCACATTTCTGATTGAATTTGTATCTCTGATCTTAGGTTTGAAATGCAAAGAGAAAAGAATAATATGTCCCCATGTTTTAAGCTGATTACTTCCATATGATACACAATGGGTTCAATTCATGAAGGTCACATGATACAGACAAACACGTGCTATTCTTTGAATTAAAAACATACATTAAAATAACTGTACGTGTTATATTTGTAAAACTGAGATAAAAATTCAAATATCAAAATTGCGTAAAGATGTTTAAGCGTTACAAAGAAAGAAAAAATTCTTCAAAAATATTTTTAAATTTAACTTTTATTTTATTTTATGCATGTATTTTTTAAATAAAACGCCTTGTGTATACATAAATAATTTTTAAGGGAACGTTTATGCCGAGAGCTAACGTTAGCAACAATTACGACCTGATTAGCTTGAAACACATGACTGAATATATGGTGTGACTGTGACGTCGCAAAAGTTTTTGAACTGATCTGCTGGAAACAGGTGATTATCCTTATCATGTGAACAATGATATTACATAAATTGAGCCAATTTAGCTGCATTCGTTTGCGCTACTTGTCCCCTTATATAATGCTTGATAACAGTTAAATCACATATATAAAAACAGAAGATGAATTTCCTCAAAAGTTGTGGCAAATTGGAATTTCCAACAGTTAATAATCTATCAGTTAACCATTTTACGATTTCAAAGCTGCCATTCATTCATAAGGCAGATTGCAATTTACTTAATTAGAAATATCCAATATCTTTGTTGAATCATCAGCGTTCCCGTCTACACCATGCCGAACATGTCGAACTTTGCTGATATCCTAACACATTATTAAAGGTTGATAGCTGTGCTCGCAATTAAACATTTCGTAGGTTCATAAAAATGTTTTGATTACTCTCAGATATATTATTTTAAGAAATAAAAACAACATAATATAGTTTATAATTTGTATTACGACTGGAATTAATGATATTACGGTTAATAATTCGAAAGAAACATATTTATACAGTTGGTAATGTTTTTGTATTATGTATTTTTGTAGCTCTCAATTTATTTTATTTATATATAAATAAAAGAATTTATCAACTTTTATATTACACATTTAAGAATCTATACGAAGTTTCAGGGAACACTTATATATAATTTCCTTGAAGAAAAAGGCAAAAGTTGAACTAAATTTGTTATTCGAGTCCATTTTCATTAGATTTCTACACGACTTTTTGCCTTGAGCAAATCAAGGAAAAAGATTTGTTGAAGCCTAAATTACTCTCAACTTTTTTCGGAGTAAATAAACTGTGGAGCAAACTTTAACAAGAACTTTTCTAACTAAACGATCAAGAGAAAAATATATAATGAGCGCTGCACGATTACCCTTCAGGATAAATATTTATTTTTTATGTGGGTAATAAAAAATTAAGCATAAATAATAAAAATGCGAAATGTTTAAAAATATTGAAATTAAAAATGTTTAATAAGAGTTTTAGATGAAAATATTTAAAATGCGCAATATATCGCAGTGCAAAACATCAATACACATCATTTCAGGTTGCATGTTCTTTAGAAATCTTTTAGCATTACCATGTTATTGCCTAATGACCTGATGGTCAACGGCTAGGCATTTTAAAAAGAATAAATGCTCTTTAAATTCCTTTCCCATTACCAGAAACTTTACTTCAACTTAAACGACAATGTAACATGTGTATTTATTTTTCTACATATATATACATAGATGTGTGACACAAAAGAAAATACTCAGTGTGTAGCTTGGAAAAAAGAGTGGATACAGCAGTAATTGTTTTAGGGACATCATTCCACACACCTCCTTTTTAAATATGGAGAGTATCAATTTAACTTATCCCGTCAGTTATGAGTACTGCGTCATTGAGTGAACATGTGCAATTACATTCTGCTGGAAAAAATGTCTAATAGAAAAACTGAACAGTGAATCCACATGAAATTTTTTTATGAAATTAGGAAACCATCCACGGAATAATTTCGAATGTTAACCAAGGCTCATGAAGATGAATCTTTGTTTCGAATATGTGTTTTTGAATCTCATAAGTCGTTTTCAGGGAGAGTCTAAAGCGTGAAAAATGATTAACGTGCTAGGCACCCAATGTTGGCGACTACAGACCAAAAGGTGATCCAGGGTAACAGTGCAGTGGTGAAGCTGGTTAACTCTGATAGAAAAGCTGAATGATGCATTTTAACTGCCGAATTTCACTTGAGGAAAAATTGTGCGAAGGTTTTTATAAAAATTCTGTCCTATCACTAAAAACAGTGAGTAAAGACGTGAGTATGGGCATGTTAGAATGCATTGAAAACAAACCAAAGTTTTTGGAATCTGTTATAACATGTGATGAGACATGTTTTTTTTTTAACCTATGACCCAATATGTAAGCCACCAGTCGATGCATTGGAAAACTTCAGAATCATTGAGATCCAAAAAAGCTTTCTTTTCAGAATCAAAATTCAAAGCAATTTTAATTAGCTTCTTCAATATTAACGGAATTGTAATAATTGAATGATTTCCTTGTTTCCCAGAGGTTAGAATGTTAATCAACACTAATACATAGAAGTACTAAGAAAACATCGTGAAAAAATTAGGAAAAAAAGTTCACAGTTCAAAAGTAATGGATATCTTTTGCACCAGGACAAAGCAGCTAGAGATTACAATATTTGATCAAAAGTGTAATACCGGTATTCGGTATTTTTTAGATATTAATCCCGGGATACCGGTTTTATTACCGGTAGTAGACGTTTTAAGAAAATACAAGTGTTTATTTGTTTCATTTGCCAGTTTTAATAAAAAGTGTATATATCACAAAAAATTTAATTTGTAATTTTTAAATTATATCAGTATATAAAAATTACAGATAAGTAAAGGACATCTTATGTATTTAAACACCTTAAAAATGTAAATATCACTATTCAGTCTGTGGTATTATTACAAATTTTTGAAATGTGATCTTAAGAAACATAATGCATTAACTGTAATGCCATTAAGCCTGGAATGTAGTTATTTGCAAAAAATACCAGCTGCCGAAAACTCTATTTTGGCATGTACAGTAGTTGTTGGTATTGTTAATAATACGCGAAATACTTTTTCAATGTATATTTACCTCTAAATCTCTCATCTTCAAAACAATCGATTTCTTTCATCGGAGGACTTTGGATATAGCTGATTTCTATAGTATATTTTGGTTTGTTGAAGTTTTTTTAGTTATAGCTAATTCTATCTCTCTAATTTTTGTTCAAGAGACCATTTTTCACTATCGACATTAGTGTAATAATCCTTTTCGATAACTGTACCGAATTTTTCTGTATGTAAATAAGGTTTGCAGGGAAAAATTTTATGGAAATTTACAATAAACTTGATCTTATTTGAAATGTTTAGTCTCTTTACTTTTTTATTTTCATTTTCATTTATAAAATCATGATGATATATAAATACAAGTATGATATTCAAATATAATGTGAATAACAAACTCTCCAATTTAAAAAAATGTCGAAATATTACGCCCTTTCTTCACAACTGCAACCTTGTTTTCACAAATACAAATGTCAGACTACGAATCATGTGCGTCTGCAGTACCACTCTGAGCTGTAATAGAATAGTTTTGTACCTCATCCTTGGATAATTTTTTTATCACTTCTCTTGATTGCACGTTGTAACTTTATATTGACAGTCTAATCAATTTCCCCCTTTAAGGAGACATAAAAAAATGTATACTATTTTGCGAGGTTGGATTCAAGAACATATAATGGAGACAATATTAAAAATTTTTAGTAATTACCGAAAGCCTATATTTAAGCTTGTGGATACTGGTATTACAAAAATGTACAAATAGCTGAAAATACCGGTATTCGGTATCCCGGTATACCGATATTGCAATCCCCTAAATGCAACCACTCACGCAGCCCTATCCGTAGAGCAGTTTTTTACCAGCAAAAACATTTCTTTGATGGAGCATCCTCCTAATTTACTTGATTTAGCTCCATGCAAATCTTTTTTTTTTTATTTCCAACAGTTTCAACTTGCTTAAGAAAACCCATTATACCTCAGATGAAGACAGACATAAATGGAAAATCTCCTGAAGGGCCTTCCAAAAATCTCGTTCCAGGGATGCTACCAGCAGTGGTATCACCAAGTCCAGGAGAGGGGAACTTTGGTAATGTCAATGCAATAAAGAACTAATTCTGTCAATACATTGATTTATTAGACCATATTATGATGACCATACCTGCATTGATTTATTTATCATTGATTTATGTTTTTATATATATACTGGCTATTAAAATTGCTACACTGAGAAGGCAACATGCTACATACATGATATTTAAACGGCAGAAAGAAGGTGCTGTGATAATATACAAATGATTAACTTTTCAGCACATTTAGACAAATCAGGACCAGGTAGAAATACCTACAATGTGTTTAAATGAGGAAATTGTCCATCCAGTTTCTCATACACATGCATCTGAACGTTATTTCCTGGTGAAAAGTTATTGTGATACCTCGTGTAAGAAGCAGAAATGCCTACCAGCATGTTTCTGACATTCATAAATGTCGAACTGCCGCGTACCGGAATTACGGTTTATTGTATGGCAGTATTGCTGCTCGTATCGGTCTAGAGCCAATGACTGTAAACGTAATATGGAATCGATGGGTTCAAGAAGGTAATGCGGTATGCTGAGCTGGATCTCAATGGGTCCCTACCAGTAGCAGCCGAGAATACAGGAATGCTACCCGCATGGTATTAATGCATAGTGCAGCCTCATCACTAGCCCTTAGTAAAGAACTAGTGTCGTTCTCAAGACAACAAGTGTCTGCATGTAACATTTGACGACTCTCAGCTCGGTGATCATCGACGCTGAATTACAGACAGGAGCGTCTTCAATTTTGTGATCATCGACAAACTTGAGGACACGAATAGCAAGACATCATTTTGGCAGATAAATTCAGGTTCTGTTTACAGCATCAACATAGTCGCATCCGTGTTTGGCGGGATTGCGTGAACCCACATTGGTAGTGTGCATTCATTACCATCGTATTGGTTCATCACCTAGTATGATGGTATGGGGTTCTATTGAATACCCCTCTCGATCACCTCTTGTTCATTATAATGGCCCTTTAAACAGTGCATGTTACATTTCTGTTGTGTTACAATCCGTGGTCTTACCCTTTGTTCAAGCCATCCGAAACTCTACGTTTCAGCAGGATAATGAACAACCACTTGTAGCCTGTATTGTACGGACATTCCTTGATACGGAAATGTCCGGTTGTTGCTCTGGCCTACACGTTCACCAGAGCTCTCACCAACAGAAAACGCCTGGTCCAAGGTTGCCGAATGACTGACTAGTAACCATACGCCAGTCACAACGATTGATGAGGGGTGCCATCGAGTAAGAGCTGCATGGGCATCAGTACCTGTACATGCTCTCCAATCTGTGTTTCACTAAATACCCTGGCTTGTAAATAAAGTCATTACTGCATAGTTGGTTGTTTTGGCCACTGATTCTGATCCAAAACTGGAAGTGGGAGTTTTCGGTTGATTTTCAACCTCAAAATGCGATTTTTATTCATTTAAAATATTTCTGCGTATTATTTTTGCGTTTGGTAATTTTTATTTCACTTTATAAATATTTTAATTGATATAATTTGCTTTGAAATCGGCAACAATTAAATGATTGCAATGTTTATTTTGATTCGAACGAGCTGCTTTTTTTGTCAAAAGCGTTTTAGAGCTCGATATTTTTTATTGGTATTTTTATATAGAGGTATAGTTATTTTTTATTGAATTAAAATTTGCATGCCAAAAACAAGCTCAGTGAGGCTAAAAAAGAAAATATTTCATGGAAATTATTATACTAGCAATCATGAGTTAACGTCTTTGAACTCTAGTGCAAGTGCGACCAAGCTGAAAGAGAGCCACTTACTTTTGTAGACAGAGATGTTCCTTATAAGAATAATTCTGAAGAATGCTGGGAAAACTGCATTATTATTTTAATGTCTGTTTTTCATATTATTATGTCCTTCTTATTCAACTGGATTACTGCTCCTGTAGGACTCAAGATTTGGACTGTGTTTCAATTTCCTTTTAAAATGTATAGATAGAAAATGTTCTTTTTCCAAAAGGGTTTTTTACTTCTGAAAATGTTGGGAAGAACAACATTATTAATATGCGTTTTGTTCTTTGCTTAAGAGAAATAAACCGCAGGGAAAAAAATATGTTCGCCACTTAGTCTTCCATTCCTTTCGAAGTTCTCTTTTCGACAGCAAGATAAATCCATTTTAGAAAGCCTATCACTTGTTGCCGAAGAAAACAATCTAAGGGATGATAAAGGAGTTAGGGAAGTAAAGCAGGATAAAAACAAAGTGATTAGCAATTTTTTTTCAGTGGATGGAACGGGACAACGTCGAAGCTATTCCTCTTTAGTTGGCTGTGCGACAGTCATATCCATTGACTCTGGCAAAGTGTTGGATACGGAAATTTTATCTTCGCGTTGCAAGATATGTAACGTGAAGAAATCAAATATTTCGAATGAAAATCTTGTGTGCTCAAATTTCGCTGACAGTTCTGGAAACATGGAACCGTTCCCTGTTTTCAGAATGTTTGAGCGCTCAAAACACCTACGAAAATCGCAGTATTCTGAGTATTGCGGTGAATGTTATTCGAAAGCATTTGAAGCCCTGAAAAACATATATGGTAAAGACTTAGTTCCAAAGTTAGAATGCATTGGACATGTGCAAGAGAGGGTTGGAGGATGTCTGTGGAAATTGAAAAAGAATAAAAAAATGTCTTGGCGGAAAGGAAAAATTGACCCACAAATTGATAAATAAGTTGCAGAATTATTATGTGGTATATCAATTCGAAGCAATGTTGGCAATTTGAAAGACATACAAAAGGCTCTTATTGCAGCTTTTTTTCATTGCTGCTCTGGTAAAAAAATTCAGACGCATGGCCAAAACCCAAACGGTGAGAACAGCCTGTGTAAATTCCAGAAGGCAGAATTTGTTGGAGATACGTTGAAAAAAATCAACGGATCTTCCAAATTCAGTTATAAATTCTATTAAAAAGATTTTTATGAATTTTTGCGATCAAAATCTCCTAAGAAAATGTCTTCACTGGAAAACTCACAACTGCAATTAAAGTTTCGTTTTATCAATGCCGTGTGGAGTATAATCCCATAAGAGACCTTTGTTGAGCTACAAACAACTAGCTTAGGGATTTATATTGCAATATTACTTTTTAATCCTAGGTTTTCTGGTCTTTATCTGAACTTAAAAAATTAGTAATGGAATTAGGTACATCGACAATACGAGAATTGTTAAATCAACGAGGCATTCTAAACCACTGATAAGGAGTCTCGTAAAAAAAGAAAAACCTTCTAAAAAGGTCAAAGTTTGAAGTATGAGATTCAGTAACAGACCACGTACAAACCTGGAGAGTTTTAATACCTTTCTTAATCTTCAAAAAGTTTCATTACAAATATAAATTTTATTTTGCATTTTCTGAGGAATGTTATTTTTTTACATAATTGTTAACGGTAATAGTGATATTTCATAAAGTAATGAAATAATCTTATAATGGTTTTTGAGTTTGTTCTTTGTATTTTATGAATGATTTATGGTAAAAGCAAAGTAGCATTTTTAAATTAAATAATTTTTTAATGTAATTTTATATTAGAAATAAAGTTTTTTTAAAAAAAATCCTATGTTTTTTATGTTAAACATCTTTATTACATAATTTTGTTATAAAACCAGTCTTTTCGAATATAAAGCATAGTTAAACATTGAAGAATTGTATTCCCGCAAAAATTTATTTGTCTTTGTTATATATATTTTAGAACTGTTAGCGAAAGAGCCAATTTTTGTAATATTTTGGTTCAATAATCTGAATATTTAAAAAAAAAAATTCAAAAAATTCGTTTTGCTGTATTTTTATAGTTGTGCAACATACTTGCTTAAAAATAATAGTTAAATAACTATTTAAGTCATATTTTAGAAAATTGTCTCCGAACCCAGTCGGATACCTAAAGTTTTGTTCACCAGTGTATATACAGTATGCCCACTAAAATCCCTTGTTGTGTCACCTTCTTAACTTCAGAACTGCAATTGATACATTTATAAAAGTGATGTTTAGGTGTAGTAAAGTTACCATGCGCTAGTTAGTAAACCCACCTTCAAGGCTACCTGGTGGAAAATTGCAAAGTTAGCATTCCCAACTGGATAATGAAACCATAAAGGAAAATATATATATATGTATACGAGAATTCATTTAAAATATACTTAATTTCATGTTATTTTATTAAAGAGTTACCTCTGACTTTTTTTTTCATTTTGATGTTATCTACACAAAATTTGAATATTGTAGTCTTATTTGAGAGATTCATACTAAAGAAAATAAAATAAAAATTTTGGAGAAGGTGCATTGTAGATTCTGGTTTAGTGTTTTACTTCATTCTCAAAGTGCGTGCTGTTTCGAATGATTGTTTATAACTTTCTAATTGTGTTTGGTAAATTTTTTTGTTTGTGGAATTTGCTGAAGATTTTGTGCCATACTTGTAACAAATGCTTTTTCTTCATACAGTATATATTTTTCTTTACGATAAATAAACGTTTACACTTAAGTTTTAAAATTTATTTGTGTGTTTATTATGTTTTTGTGACCTGGTTTTTTTTTACATTGAATAGATTTACCAGTATTCCGTACAGCTACACAGCAACATATTTTCTACAAATAAATTATCTATATTTGAAAAGTCGACTATAATAAAAAATTCTAATTTTCATTATTTTTTATGTGTATGCAATAATATTTCTTCGAAAAGCTGAACGTATATGAAACGATTATAATACAGAAAGGAATCCTATTTAGATTCTATTGATAATACTCTCTTGTTTTACTCGAAAAATGTTTCAATAATATGCTTGGAAATATAAAACTTAATATACTTATACAAAAAAAAGCATAAACGTGTTATATTATTTTAACATAAGTTTGTATTTTCATAAATTTTCTATGATATATTTATAGTATGTATAATTTTGTTTTCAAGCTGATTTATAATAATAGCATAGTTTAAAGTCACAGAATAAGATATAAACTAATTCTCATCATAATTTATCATTAAAATCACAAAACCTTAGGACAAATTTGAATTGCTCACCGGTTCATAAGAAATTAAAATAAATAATATTGATCCACACGTCAGTGTAATAAGACTTGCTAGTAAAAGAAAATCTGCAAAATTCTAATAAAAAAACAGCATACATAATCTTTTCATTCGAAATTATATATACCTATCCAATAGAAGTATTTAATGAGAAACAACTGAACTTGTAGCGTAACTCAAATGTCCTCCTAAGTAGAGCATCAATGTAACCGCGATCCAAATTCAGGAAGTTGAATCAATCGAGCCTTTGTCTTGAACTTCATTTTTTCCCATTTCCTCTATCAGAAAAAAATCAAAAAGACAAACTGCTTCTTAACGACCAATCAACTTGCTCTTCCTTCGTATGCTACAGTTAAAAACTTTTATATATTTATGATTAATTTTTCCTTCATTTTAAATACCTGTATCCTTTTGTGCTCCGATTTAAGCTCTCTACAATTCAATAAAATTTTCATTTGTTTATTTTTATATACAATAAAAATAACATCTGGAGATTTATCACTTTGATTTTACCGAATGTTTTCAATAAATATTCCTTTCTCTATCTTGTGTGAACGTGGTAACTCATGGTTACGAACTTCTGAGTGGACAATCCTGAGTTCGAGTTCTGGTGCCACTGAAAACTAGCTATTAGAAAGAGTTAAAGCACGCTGAAATTCCTCGCGTTGGCTTGCTGTGGAAAAATAGAGTGGGGAATGCAAGTTGAAGTGTCATTCTTGTCACTTGACCCTGGTTACAAATTACGATTTTTGTCTCTAGTAGCTCTCGCATTGCTTTAGTTGTGCTACGTTAATAAAAAAAACTTATATAAGATGAATTGCCGCTGCAATCAAAAAAATCTGGCGAGGTTTACCCAATTATTTTTCATACCCATTATATTTCAAGGCTGGTGTATCCAACAGATAAACACGAAAAAATCCACTTCTTATATCCGAAAAAATTTTTTATTTGCTTTTTGTTTTACACATTCGATGGCAATACTAGACTATTTAAAATAGAACTGTGATGATGGTATCTATGTAATCCAGTAACAACGTTCGTACTAAGATTATCATTTTAGTTTAATGGTTACCTTATATGCTTACTAAAAGGAAGGTATCGAGATCGAATCTCTTTCAATGGTGACTCTGGGAACTTCTAAAAAACGCAGCAGTAGTGGCGCCATCTATCCACCTCAAATGCAATCAAAGCCGTCAGACATATGACGCAACCAAAAAAACGTCACGCACGAATGATGCTACCAGTAAAGCCGTCACAAACTAGTCACACAACAACTCACACGCTCGCCATAACAACAATGTCGTTCGTTCGCCTTGTCGTCTCACTGGTAGAGGAGTGTGTGATGGTGGTATTTATATTAGCTAGTAACAACTTCCTCACTAAGATGATCATTTTAGTATAGTGATTATGTTATATGCTTACATAATGGAAGGTACCGAGATTGAATTCTCCTTGAGAACTGCGATATTTGTTTTATTTTTAGCTATTTATTATTAAATAGGACTTATTTTGAAACAATTTTTTGAATAAAATTAAAAAAAGACATTGTTTACAGATTTAAGGAATGTTATGAGGCCGCTTAGGTGTTATATAGTTCCTATTTCTTTTTAGATAATAATTGAATAAAATGTTTTTAAATAAGTAGTTATATCTACACGCGCTTTAACAATCGGGTCTTGAGAGTTAAAAACTTATTGCATATTATGAAATAACGATAAGAAAAAAGGATGACAACTCCTAATCTCTCATAGCATGTATGTTTTTTTTTCTTAATGTACTTTTAAAACAATTAGATCAAACATTTCTAAAAAATTCAATTTTATATAAGCCTTCCATGCCTTCCCTATTTTCTGGTAATAAGATTAGAGGTTATACTTTATTATCATTTAATACATTGTTCAAATCTCTCTCTCTCTCTGAAATTAGCCGTTTTATATTAAAAGAACACCCAAAACCTCCATTCAAAGTTCGAGAAATCGACCATTGCATCAGTGGAGGCTTGATGGTTTAGACAGACAACGATAACCGTACAACCTCAATGTCTTTGAAAGAGGCACAGTGACTGCTGTAAGGCATAGTAATGTGGTCTCAGAGCCCTATGTTCTACTTTTGGTGGGTGTAATTGCCACTGATTTTTTTCTATGGTTAACAACACGAGGCACAATAAGCTCATCTGATCGACGATTTTATGCAAAATGAAGGATATTTTCAGAATGGATTAATAAGTTAAATCTCTAGAAGTCAGCCCTATATAGTAGAGTTTCTTTCCCGAGAAATCATAAGATTTCCATAATGTTTGTATTCCCGGGAATTATACTTCGTTTACTAGAACCCCCGAGAACGACACGGGGCTGAAATAATCTGAGGTAGCTAGTTTTGACTTAACCGCGGATTTTTATGTTCGATATAAATTTTAGCTGACAGCATGTTTGCCATTTGCAATCATTCCTCCGGAATTCTTTGAAAGGGGAAATGAAATTACCTAGCGGTGGGTAAGAGTGTAATAAGAGAAAGGCAGCGTTGAGGAGAATTTTTGCAACTTGTCGTAAGAAAGAGTAAACTCTAAAAGTATTTAGTTCTTAAAGGAAGATCATTCCGTAGGCTACTAGCACGACTATTCAGATAAAATTCTGATGTCTTGATTTGCGTTCTTACACTTAAAACTGTTAATTATTTAATTTGTTAATTATTTTTTTCGGATGCATGCCTTCATTATAAACTATTTTATTGAATCAGTGGTTCAATTTTTTATGTTTTACTTTTCTTATATGTTATTTTTCTTAATCAAATACTTGTGTAAAATTCCTGTCTTAACCTTTATTTATTATTATTTTACAAAAATTCAGCAATTTCATTCACAAGGAATCAATTACCCAAATAAAATTTCTTAAATACAAGAATGAATATTTTTAAAGCACGTGATTGTTACTCCAGCAGCAAAAAATTTTCAAGTATTTGTTAATGCTTATCTCTTAGAAAAATAGTTGATTCAGGTTTTATTAAAAAATAATTGAAAAACAATCCTCAAACATGAAACTAGATGAGACATTGAAATTCCTCCAACATCAGCTGTAGAAGAAAGAGCATTTTTTGCATCATGGTTATTCACAATAAAGCTAGGAACTAGGCTGTGTGATAAAAGCATAGATTGCTTATGTTTTCTTAAATTACTCGTTAAAAAGGAATAATTAACATGTTTTAATTTATTTTTTGCATTTTTAGCTGAATATCTAACTCTGTATGATTTTTTAATTTAAATGTATCCTAATGTTTATATACTTTTATATTATCAATTAAAATCGGCTTGTTTTTAATTTTTCGAAACTTTGATCATTTCCAGGAATCCCGGAATGGAAAAAACCGGGCATTCAGAAACCCTACTATTCAGCATGCCTGGGAATATCTGGAGGAGGGGGGTCATTTTAACTCACAACACCCCTATGAGAATCATCCAAGGACTGAAAACAGAGTTGTTGTATGAGTGCGATTAATTGCCACAAAACTCATATATATATATATATATATATATATATATATATAATATATATATATATATATATATATAAATCACCTTATTTCTGGTATAAAATCCCTTTTTTGAGGATCGTTTAGCTGAAAGAGGCGCCACACCTTGTTGAACCATTTTCTTTTTGTTATATTCTGCAAGGTTGTTTCATACCTTTCGACTTCGATGAGTGTTATGCACTATCATGAGGTGTGTATTTTAACTTTTAACTTAATATTATTTTTTGCATTATTCAGCTCTATATGCATACCAAATTCATTAAAATCTGTCCAGTAGTTCTAGAGATAATCCACAAAATCTAAAAACTCTCTTAATTTTGAACACCAGTGTAGAGAGATTACGTGTTTCTTGATCAGGATTTGAAACAAAAGTTCTAAAAGTGATTAACATTATTAAGCATTAAAAATATATGGAAATGAACAATGAACAATTAACTAACTTTCAATAAATATTTATATCGATCAATAGTATAACATCTAATTAGTAGAATGTAAGAGAAACTCAAAATTGATATTTTTAGAGCTTTAATTATATTTCAGTGTTAATTGTGAATTTCTCGTTTAATAAAGGATAGCTCATTTCTAAAAATTATACGTTTAGAATACGAAGATTTTAAAAAACTATAGCGTTAACCCAGCTTCATTCACATGAGAAAAACGACCTTAAGTTCTCGCGAAGGGTGTGAAATACCCAAGGGTGTTTATTTTGTGTTTTTACCGTAAAATTTTTATACAAAGGTTAAAAAGGAAGAAAAGTAGAAAGTACAACAAATTTACTACATTTTTTACACGTAATTTTAGTTTTTCTGATATTTTTATAAGGGCATTGAGTGCATTGTTGGTACACTCCTTTAATCGCGTCGTGAGTGAGTGCGATGTTTTCATTGGATCTTAATTATTTTTTAAAATCTGTATCTGTTTCAAACTAAACATAAAGAGTAAGTTTCTTTATTCTTTAAATTTAAAAATTTTAGATTTTTTTTTTATTCTCTCTTATTTTGTTCCAGCAATAGTTTTTCCCCCAAAAGTTCATTTGAAAGGGGATAAGATGGTGTACCAGTTATCTCCTTTAAAATTACATTCTTCTTAAATTTTTTGTGTCCCTACATATAAAACACTTATTTTCAACAGTGTCTCTCTTTTATAAATCTAGATCGATTTTAGGGGAGGAATCATACTTGCTGTTATACTTTTTATTTGCTTTTTCCTGATCATAATTACGAAGAGAATTTCTTCATCCGAAAATACTGTTGCATTATATCTATTAAATACTGCATTTATTAAATAACTTAAATATCATATTTCTTCATCATAACAACAATAATACGCCATAGAATAAGGAAGATTTTAAAGCGTACTCACGTATTAAAAAATATAACTCAACTTCACGCGCAGGGTGTGAAACACCAGAGGGAGTAGTATCCAAAGATCTATTTTAAAAATTCACTGACAGGCTTGATCTCCTTGAAGGTTATGATCTTTAATTCAGCTTGACCAGGAATCATCCATTTTTCAAACAAGGTTTAGCAGGAGCGTTGAAAAAAGTTAGGCGGTGGGTATGACACACTCTGTTGGAGTGATGCCTAGTTAAAATTTGGTGGATAGTTCTTTGTCTCTTATTTTCACCCGATGTAGAAGAAAAAAAAGAATAACAATTTAGAAATAAATAAAACATTGATACTTTTTTTTACATATTTTTCTCCAAGTTCTTTTAAGAAAGTGAAGCAGGGTAAATCTTTAATAAAACTTTTCTAGCCATCCAGTTTCTCCTATTCTTCGTCATATTCTATCTGCTATTCGATATTTTGAAAAACAGAATTTTATTCAGAATACTTGTATTCATCCAAAATGGTTTCAATTTTCCCGACGTTTTATTGAAAAATTCTAATGGATATAGTACTTTTTAAAGAAGGTCATGTTATAATGCAATTGAATGTAATGCATTTATCTCAAGAATTCTTTTAGGATATACAGCAGACCAAATCAAATTGAAAAAACATGCAAAATGATACTTTTAAAAATAGTTCCATTTAAATGTAGATTGCATGTGTTGATCCGGATATTTTTTATAATAGAAGGTTTTCACAAAACATCGTTTACAAATATTTTTCCATTCATAATCGAAAGCAACCACAGGTATGCATTGAATGTTATGTGTAATGAAATATCAAAATATTAAAAAAAAAAAGCAAATATGAAAGCTTGAAAAAGATTTAATTTCTAGTTATACTATTTCCCAATTTTGAAAAAAAAACATTTGTACACTTTTCAATTTAATTTCTTTTTCAGTGGGGAAGTTAAAATTTAATTTTGGGATATTTCGCAAACATCTGTCACAGTATAGTTATTTTACTGATTTAAACTATGCATATAAATAAATATTTTTAGAATCCTTAGGAAAAATTAATGGACACTAAAGAATTTCCACTTAACTGACTAATTAATACTCAGTCGCTTATCATCTACTAAATATGATCATATAATTCTAAATTAGTAAATGCATTCAATAGATTTACAGATTTGAAACGTATCTAGCTGATGCTTACATAATTAATTATCCCTTGAAGGTTTTGAAGTATTTAATATTAACAGTACTTGTCTATAATATAAACGTGGTCGTATTCGTATATGTGTTGTTTAATCTTGAATGAGCAATCATCGAATTTATTAATTCAAGAAAGCTTTCACCATTTCGCGGTTAGACACTAAATTTCTTTCAAATCTACATTCCTCAAAATGCCTCTTTCAGATAAGTAGATTGTGATTTCCCTTTCATGGATGGTAACTGCGCTAATTGATAAACCACTGAATTGATAAGGTCCAAGAAATCTTCGGTCTTAATTTCCTCTTCAAATAATTATATAAATGGATTCCACATAGTGTGATTTAGATGAAGAGTGCTATGATTACATATTTTAAACAGTATTCTGGGCAGTGTAGTGTTATCAAAGCTATAACCTGTAGTGTCTCAAAAATATTTAAACTTTACCTACATAAAAGAAGTAAGATCTTTATAGAAAAACGGTAGTTTAATGATTAACTAATCAAATGATTGTTTCGAATCATATGTATGTTTTAAATATTATAAAAATAAATATAAATATCATTACAAAAATAATTTTTTTTTTTATATTTTTCATGTATTTAAATATTTTTTCATAAAGACACGCGAAATAATTTTAAATGCTCGCAATTTATTCAAATTAACGCTAGAAAGATTGAAACTTAGTATATTTCTATAATGCCCAAAAGCAGTCAAAATGACTGCATTGTGAAAGAATAACTAATGTGTAAAGAAATATGTTAAAAATGAATTTTTTTATATTACTTATAGTTATATAGCAAGTTATTAGTATATATTAAACAAAATACTTTAATAAAAAAAAATTCTAAAAAATTTTAAGAAATTGTGTCATTATATACGTAATTGTTTTTCTAATTGAAATTAAAAAGCAATCAAAATGATTTTCTAGAGCATTATAGAGGTTATATGCGCTTTATTGCCTATAACAAATTCCATTTTTCACAACATGTAATGCCAGCTCAATTGAAAATTCGTTTTTCCATCGAAAAGTAGAAATTTGGGTTTATCTTAAATAAACTCTCAGTTTTCTAATTGTTATTGTTTGGAACTTCACCGACTGTGGAAATGCAGTTTGTTTTTTAATTACAAGCTCTGTATACTGATTTTTCTAATAGACTTTAGGAGGTAATTATGACAATTTTGGAAGATATATTAATTTGAGAATAAAATATCATGAGATTTGGAAAGATATATGTTAGAACGAAATACGTTCCACATCTTTATTGCTTGTAGAAGATAAAACTTTAAATATCTTTGACACTTTTTAGAAGTTATACATCAGCATTCTTTACCATTAGCGAATACAATGTAAATGGTGTCGACGGGCATGACTCCCCTCATCGTCCTCTATGTTTTTGATTAATTATATTGTTATGCGAGTAAAATTCAATTAAGTATTTGTTATTAATAATTTATTTTATTATTAATGTTTATTACATTATTAATGTTTATTACCTATTATCTAATTTTACTTTTTCTGTTCCCGAAAATCATAAAAATTAATGAATTCTTTGGCGGCGAATTGGAGTATGATCCAGGAATGATAGACTGCCAGCCCCTGCCACCTTCCCTTGAAAAATGCCTGTGTTCGCCACTGCTCATTACTAATAAAGTAAAATGGTTTAAAATATTATCAACTAAATTATTTTGATGAATAACTTCTGTTTGTTTAATTATAACAGTTTACAATGTATAATAATTCTTGTTTATAGAAGTAATGGTCAAGATATAGATTTTTGCATAACAAAGTCAATAGCAAATGGAATATTGTATTACTATTAACATTTTGTTAATAACTCAACATTGTTATAACTTCATGTAAACACTAAAATAGTTACTTAACTTCTCACAGTTTCTAGAAGAATGATTAACTGAAAATAAAATAAAAGTGATATATATGTTTAGAGTAATGTTCATAAGTCTATTTTTTGATGTGTGTGTTCAATTAAAAAGGTGAAGGCAACGTAAGACAAAGCGAATGTATTACATATTAGGGATAATTCATATACACCTTTTTTTATATAGGTGTGTGTGTGTAAAAATATATCGTTTATAAGTATATGAATCTGGATATATAATGGTCTAGAAAAAATAACCATTAGAATTATTAATCTTAATTTCTTTTACTTTACTTCTAATCTCTGTGAAAACAAAATTGGATGTCTTTTGCCAACAGATAAATAAGAAACGCATGGAAAGAATATTTCTTTCATTCCTTAAATAATGTATCTGTCAATTAGTACCTCTGAATTTTTTCAAGATTTTGAAGAGGCGAATATTTTCTTACCAATCTAGGGCAATTCTTGCACTTATCCTAGTTAAGAGGAAACAAATAGTCAACAGATTCTAAAAAAAATGCAAAACATCCTAGATCCTAAGACTTGAGATGGGGAATGGGGCTTAAGTGTACAAGACACTTGACATAAACGACTGACTAATAATGTAGGGTAAGAGAATATAAATGGACTAGTTGGCGTAGAAATTTAGCTGTTGTTAAGGTCGAAATATAAAAACAACAAGCGTGAAAGAAGAAAGGAACTTCTTCATGGTTAATATTCTAGCTAGACGATGTGACACTGACATTCGAAGGACTGCTGGTTGACTCTCCTGAATACATCATATCTCTCAGATAGCTCAAAATTTAAGCACCATTTTATTGTAACATTAAATAATTTACTCTAAATCTTTTTTTGAAATTATGCAAATAAAATAATAAATTTATTTTATTTTCGGACCATAATTAGTTCAGATTCCTGGATAGCTAAAAATTAATTAAATATAAATTATTAAAAACTACGATGAAATAATATTATTGTTTTCCTCAGAAAATTACTTTAATTTTACACACTGGCCATTAAAATTAAAGAATGATAAAAATATATTTTGTAAGTTAATGTTTCAATCAATGCTTTTTTACAATTATTTATCCTCAATAAATATTATTGTACCCAAAATTACAATTTCTTGGAAACTTAATGCCTGTAAAATGCAAATTTAGTGGTTGATGACATTGTTCGTTGTGGAAACTGATAGAAATTTTTATTCGTAATGTAGTTTGAAGGGAATGCGGTTTCTTAGAGGGATCAGTATTCATTCGTTTTGACTCAAAGGCATCAATTAAGTTATGGTCAAAAGAGAAATGTAATTAGTAGAATCGAGTGAGAGCAAACACTAATAAAAGTTTTGCAATAATCGAATATAACTCAATATATCATATCATGAGTTTGTAATCGTATTTTAAGCATTGCATCAGTTAATAGACAGCATAGTCAAGAACAACCAGAACAAACATTTGTATATCATGAACATTTAATGCATTGTTGGTTCGAAGCAACCACAAAGCGACTAAAGAGAATTTTGCGTTTATATTTTCAAGCTGACATAGGAAATCGAACAAAACAATAGTTTGCATCAATCACGTCAGCTGCCGGAGGCACGCATTTAACCTAATGCCGTTGTTATGTTCAATGAATTCCAAGATGACTGTGCTCGAGTATTCTTTACTAAGAGTTCCGGATACAGTTAGAATATGGATTATACATTTGTTTCCTCTGGGAAGAGGAATGTACACCTAATTTGAATTCTTTACTACGTAAAACATCTCGCTCCAACGACCGAAGTTTAATGGTTTGAAGAGGTATCATGATAAATTGCCCCATAGAGCTGCTTCTGTTTCAAGCATATTTAGTAACAGTTTGGAGAACAATTTTAAGAGGTATATTAACCTCAAGATAAACTGTGTTGTTCGTCAGGAGTTTTTGTTGATGGATGAGAATGATCAGTCACAGTGAGCATATGTGGTTTCAGAATCATTGCGAATAGAAGATATTACACGAATGTGTGGATTTCCTCCCTTACTCACCCGAAATAAACCCTATTGATTAAGTAAACACGTGCCTTAGGGCATTGAATTTCGGTGAGCCTAATTCTTCTCCGGACCCTTCAGTAGCTGAAAAATGCAGTTTTGTAAACGTGCAATGATATTTCACTTCGATCTATCAAAATTTGACTGAGTGTATGAAATCAAAGAGTGAAGTATGCATATGTGTAGGCGGTGACCATACAGCATATTAAAGAAAAACATTTTCCAGAAGAAGTAAATTATTTTATTCATCATTTTCCAACTTCAATAAATGTCCTCTTAATTTCAACATTTTGCGAATAATCAGGTATTAAAAATTCTAATTCATGTTTTGTACAAATTATTAATATTAATTTTATATTGAAAATCAATTACTGCCCTTTACCTTTAACACTAAAGCAGTCAAATTTTGAATTCGCCTAAAACTGCAATAATACCCTTAAAAGAAATTAAAGCTTAAACAAAGTAAATGTTATTTTATTTTTGACTAATGATGTTAAAAATGTAACATGCATTATATTTTTTATAGATTTATATAATTCCCTGTTATCATTTATTTAACTTTTAGTGTTTATATTTTCCCCATCTTTATAGAGTTTCTTTTAAAATGACAATATATAATGCAATATATTTTATTACACAATGCTGTACTCTTTAGAAGAAGTAAAAATGATCTGAAAAAATAAAAAGTTTGAAATGCAAATTTATACACAACATATTCCAAAGATATTTATACATTAGCCTAAATAGAACGATATGTAAACTTGACAGTGACAATAGCACATTTAACATGCTTAGAAATCTCGCACAGCTTTCAGAAGTCTTATTTTATATCTTGAAAAGCTAAAAGGTACATTTTTAGAGTCTGTATTTGATCCATTTTGGGGAAGAATACCATTCATAGTTTTTCCACTATCTAGTAATGAAATTCTTGACATGAAATTTAGGTGCATGAGGATTTCTTCAAAATTATCCATAATTTCTCTGGAGCAATCTCATGGAAGTTACAAAAAGTATGTATAAGATATTACACTTTCCTTAAATTATAGAAAAACAACCAATTTTTATCTATTACTGAGCAAAAATATCAATTTAAAACATATTTGGATTTTATTAAGATGTTAACTATAACTTGATGTCGAATTTCCCCTGCTTTTTGATGAATCTGCAACTTGATTTGCGTGCAGCAAATTTTCCTCAGATTACGTTTTCTTTTATTTAGGAATATTGAACAAATAACACACAGTTTTCAACATGCTTGTAGAAGGTTTCAGAAGCTAAAGAAAATTTGTTCGTGGCTAGGTGCGCCTTTCTGCTGATTTCAACAAAACTCAGATATCACATCATTTCACAAAAAAGACTGTTGCTCATTTTCTTTTATCTTACAAATGGATTTAATGTCTGCACCACAAATCATTTACATACAGTTTTGAATAGCGTAATGGTCCCCTGGCATGTAATAGGGCAAAAACAGCAAAGTACCAGTTGCTGCCCTCTCGAAGCCAAGGTCATGCTTCAAAAACTTTAAATGTTTCAATATGTTTCACCAAAGCTAACAGACTCATCAACTGGCAGGACATCTTATTTTCACCATCAATTGACAGGATATTTCTCAAAATTAAAACAAGCAAAATACATTGGTCTACTTGAAATTGTCACAATATTACAAGTTGGCTTTTAGTGAAAGCAAGGCTTATAAGGTTCATCAAAAACACCACTGGATGACAAGTCCTTATTCTTAATGCTACCAACAGAATGAATTGATTCTTTTTTGCCTTGTCCTTTCCTTGACCCTTATACTCGTGCCTTCATGGATCGAAAATTACAGGAAAATCACATAGGTGGAGCATTCCATGGTGTCATTGTAATTGCTTTTAAAATGCGATGCATCATTCAAATTTACATTAAGAACACTCATCATTTATTTCGTTACCACTGATATCTGACTATAAGGCTCATAGAGAAGACGGCAGTCAATCCTGTGTACTCAATATTCTACTTACACACTGATTGGAACTAAAGCTTTAAAAGCGCTTTTTTGGAACTTAATGTTACATTCACAGTGACCGGCTCTCTAGAATTTTTACCGCCCCGTACAAAAATGAAAAATGCTGGCCCTCTCCCCAAAGCAAAAAGTATTAAACTAAGATAAATTATTTACATACATGCTTATATATCTATAAAGCTTAAGCAGTTCTTGCGAACAAAAAAGAAACATAACAATATACACAAAAAAAAGACAAATTCAAAACAAATAATAAAATAAACAAAAATTACAAGCGTTTTTCTCTAACTTTTAATTCTGAAAAATGTTTGATTATTTTTTTAATGCATTTGTTCATTTAATTCATGTTCGATAACCAATGCAGTCATTAATAGCAATTTCATTTATCTTCAAGATTTTTGGATTGTAAGAAATTGCTCATTAATTTTAATTTTGAGAAACTTCTTACTCCATTTGCTGCAATTAGTGCCAAAGAAAGCAAAATTCTTAATCCAAGAGCAAGATTTGGAGTAAATTTTAAAGTTGAAAAGGGCAAAAACTTCTCCATAGTGTGTTTACTTTTTTACCAAACAAAGCCAAAACCGACACTATCTCATTTGCTGGATCAAGCGCATTTATATCCACTGATTCCCCATCCGTAACATTATTTTTAAACTTGTAGAGTTTTTAATTAAGGAACTTCAGAGGTATCTTCTAAATCACACGTATTGAATACAATTTGAAATCAATTGCTTAAATTAAATCTACATTACAACGCATTAATTTTTTGGTCAATTGTAAAGAATAAAATTATTTTGAATTTTAATTTGGGATCTTCCACCACATGAACTCATGCTTTATAACCAAAATAAATTTTTTTTCGGGGAACTCTGTAACCTACCTGCGTCACCTTAAAATAAGCAGGGATATCAATCTGGTTGGTCAGTTCTTATGCATCATAGATCAATTCATATAAAGCCTTATCCGATCGAAGATCCTTAAAAAACATTTCTACGATTTCTTAAGAGATACATAGCAGATGGTAGATCATAGTCTTTTGTCTACAATGGCATACTTTTTGGCTATGCAATTTAAGGTTTTATACCAAATAATAATGTATCATAGGAAGTTGGATTGTTTATGAGAAATTTATTATACGGAGGCCTCAACTCTTATAAAGTCGTTAATTTCAGTATTATTATAAATACTATATAAAGAAACATAAACGCTTTCTAGTTGGTACCACAAAGGTTTAATGGCCTCTATTCAGCTTTCCCAGTAATTTGCCCTTAGTGGTTATGCCATTTATATATTTTAATAATATTAAACAACGAAAAGTTGATGAAGAAAAAAAGAAATTTTTGTACAATATATATACATATATATATGTATTAAAAAATTGCACGCTTCTAATAGCGATTTTCCATGTCGTTAACTACCAAACTTAAAGAGTGGCCACTTACATGGCACATAGATTATTTGTAGATATATCGTCCTAATTATGGAATCGTACCTTTAATTTTCTACCTCTTATATTGGTTCTTATATTAAAATTTCCCTCGCACATCTAGCAAATTTAGCTCTATTTTTTAAAGTTTCTCAACCAGCTATTAAATTTTAAACTCCTTTCTCACTAAATCGTTCAATTGTATGAAGCTCTAAGTTCTTTCGTACGCAAATATCTTACCGTAGTTGTCATTTGTTCTATCTTACTGGTATCAGAAGTCTAATTTAAATTTATCGAAAAATATCTGTCTTTCTTAATTTTATGAACAATATTCAATTGAATATTATCATATTCAAAAGAATGTATCCCTTTCTTAATGATTTAAACATAAATTCAAGTTGTCTCAAGATGTATATAAATAATACATAAATACATACCTTAGTTGCGGGTATTTTTTTAATTTAAAGTTAATGAAAAGGAAAGTTTATTATTGGAAATTTTAATTGTAGCACAAATGTTTGAAATGAACAATAAAACTCTTTACTTACAGAAATTATTGAAAATATTCATTTGCACGGATTTTTTTTTTGAAACCCTGAGCATTGTGTTAACCTAAGGAAGCATTTTTATTTCTTATGTAAATCCAAGGAAAACCATCACCAGAGAAATGCAATCACTTAATTGTGTATTCTATTTTGTCTATAAATCCAGACACCGAACAGACCAGTATTTCGTTTTTTTTCTCTTTTCCTTTCTTCTATTGATGTCACGTAATTTATACAGAGTATAAGTGTATTTCATTTATTGTAAAAGACACTCAAGCTCGTCTTTGAAATCTTAAAAATTTTTAAGAAAGAATATTTGTTTTTATTTCTCTTCTTCTATCTTACCTAAGAAACTATTTTCAGAGTCACTTAAAAAGAATGCTTAATAATAAGAGGTAAATACGTAAGATCCCAATTCAAAGAGACCGGTACGAATATAGATGTTCCTTATTTGGATCTAGACCTTTAATGAGGTACTACTGTATTTGTGTATATTAATATAAATTACAAAAATACAAAATAAATCAAAATAAAAGACTTAATTACCAGCTGCTATTTTAAATGAATAAAATGAAAAAGAAAGAATCACCTTTGTTATCAGGATAATTTCTTTGGAAAAAAAATCTGTTGATGGTAAGAATCATAAGGGTTTATTTCAACTTAAAATAACTATACTTAAGACTGAAACGTTTCCTGTAGTTTTTTAATCTTCAAAAAACTCACCCCTGTCCCCTTTTTTCAGCTGATGCAAAACATCTTTTGGGTGAGAAAAATGTCAGGTTGGGGCCCCAATCTGGAGTAGTGAGTAAATATTAACGTCGCTTTATTCAGATATACTTCAGGATGGACCTCATAAATTTGAACCATGGTCAAGTGACGTGGATGACACCTGAGCTGGTAGTACCTCTCGTAACCTCCCAACCCCCACCCCGACGACAGAACGTTTGAGTCTTGACATATAACGTGCATCGGCCCCCTCTCCATAGCGGCACTTCAGTAGCATAAGGCTCGAACTCATGAGTCCGCTAGCTTAACCAATAGGCTACTGCGGCCACATTCTGGAATCAGGTGAAAGTTACAAAAGAAAATAGTGTAAGCGTATCAGATTTCATGATTTCAGGGGACACAGTACGATTCAATTGACTAAAAGTAGTCAAAAAATTAAATCTAATATGTTTAGCCTGAATTATTCTTTATATACTTTTCTATATCCTCACAAAATTTGGAAGCTCCAAACTAAAAAAAAACAGAATTATGATAGCTTTTACGTTCATTTTTATTCACATCCCTATGGCATATCAAAATTTTAAGTTTATTTGTCACAGAGAAAGATAAAATAACTAGTTTGTCTTCATTTAAAATGCTAAGGCTTTTTTTTTCTATTGTGCCTAATGCTTTGCATTTTTTTAACCTATTGCTAATAGTGCATGTAACAAAAGTTGGTATGCATTTTTGAAACAAATCAATAATTATTTTTTAAATATAATTGAACTCAGAATTTATATATATTTTTAAGGAATTTTAAATATGCATTTATAAAAAGAAGTATTGCATAAATACCAATCATGTTATTGCAAAACCCATACCAAATTTTACAATACATAGTTTGTAGATCTTTTAAATCAAATTTCATGCACGTCAATTGTTGTAGGAGGAGTAGCATTTTAAAGTCACTTCACAAATTGTATGTTTTTTTCTTAAAGAATTAAATGGCTATTTTTTTATGAAATTTTGAGCACAAAATCTGCTCTACGTAGTATACACACATAGGAGGCAACCAAAAAAGTTTTGAAAACACTTAAATTAAAGATTTTTTTGTAAATCGTAACATGTATCCATAGAATAAACTCCCGTCCTTATCCCACGGTTTAACATAAAAAAAATCAATATTAAACATGCATAGTACAAAACAAGTGATTAACATACCTTAATTGTGAAATACTAAATTCACAATATTAAATACAAGTATATAGCTGCAATTTTGCAAAAACTATAAGCCACATAAACAATACAATAAATTCTATCAGAATATCAGTACAATATTTAAATGTGCATGTAAATACGAGTTTTTGTTCAAGTTGTTTTTAAGGTATTCGACTGGTTTAAAATCATAATTTTCATCAAAAATCAAAAATCATTTTTTAGTCTATTTTTCTAGACTGTTTGATAAGTTTTCTAATGTACCTTATTTTTAACCCTGAGTCAAAAAAAAAAAAAATTACAGCTGATTTTGTTTTTAGTAGTAAGCCCAATTCCCTCCGGAAGTCTAAATTCGGAGCCAGAAGTGTGAGTTTTCAAGTGATTTTCACCTTTATTAAATAAACGTTATCATGCCAAAAAGAAGATCGCGGTGAGTCCAAAAAAGAAGAGATTTTCAGAGAGCAGCATTTGTTGAAGGTACGTTGAAAGAAAAACCGCTACAATCTTCTTAGAAACTATCAAAATCTCCTTAGAAAATATCTTCATAGGAAATTCAGAACTTGAATGAAAGTTTTAAAGAAGGCCGTGTGAAGTACAATCCCGAAAGAGATCTTTGTTGATCCATAAGCAATCAGCTTAGGGATTTATATTCCATAATACATTTCAATTCTTTAATAGCTGGTCTATTACCTCAACTTCAAAAGTTGTGAATGGAATCCGGGCTTAAAATAAAGGAATACTTTTGATACCTGAACAATACAAGTATTGTAGATTCAACGAGACATTCTAAACCACATAAGGATCTGTCTTGTAAACAAAAGAAAGGTCCATCCTAAATATATAAGTGTGAAGTATGAGGTTCAGAAAGGTACCACGTACAAACCTGAATAGTTTAAAATCCTTCCTAAATGATTAAAAAATTTTAATGCAAGTATAAACTTTAATTTGCATTTTTTGAAGATTGTTGTTTTTGTACATAATGGTTCACGCTAACAGTGATATCTAACATTGATACCGTAGTTAGAATATTTCTATGAAAATTTTTGACTTTATTATTTGTATTAAAATAAATGCATTGTGCTAAAAGCTAAGGTTAATTTTTCATTTAAGTTATTTTATAATGTATTTTATATGAAACATCGTTTTTTTAAAAAAAATTGGATTTTTTCTTGTCGAACACTTGTGTTTCATAATTTTATTGTAAAACGTGGGGGTTTTATAATACAGAACATAATTATAAATTACAGAAATGTATTTCTTCAAAAACTGTGTATATTTTTGTAATCCATTTTCTTAGAGTTGCTAGAAAAAGACCACAAATTTTCGTAAAATTTATATTCAGTTTTCTCAATATTTTGAAAAATTATTTTTCAAAAAATTCTTTTACAGTATCTTTAGTTTTGCAACATTCTTCCTTGAAAAATAACAGCTAAATGATTATTGAAATCCTATTTTAAAAAAATTGTATCCGAACCCAGACGGATACTTTAAGAAAGAAGGGGGAAAATAACTTTTAATCAGATATAAAATTTTTAATTCTGTTTAGAAGCAGAGTTTTTTGAAGCACTACAATTTGCTGAAAGATGATCCAAACAAAATATTCTGTTTTCAGCACATTTGTCAAAATTAACGCAGAAATAAGTACTGGTTTTCCCTTTTAAGGGGGAAAAGGAATTTTTTTTTTAACTTGAACGGTGAAAATCCTCTCAAGATAAGGATATATCTCTATATATCGCCTTCGACAGCCCATATACTTGCTAAACCAAATCGACGCACAATATTACTTTAATTTTTTAAAAAAGAAGATATCTAGCTTCAAATTTTACGCTAACACTAGCCGGCATTTGAATTCAATCCAAATTAAAAAAGTATATGTTCAAGGTCCCCAAAGTATAAAAAATTAATATTTTGAGGTATATTTTCATGCATATTTTTTCTTAATGAAAAGTACCTTTCACATTTGTTCAAAATTTCACCCTCAAATTTTCCGTCCCATTCAGAGGTCCGGTTTATTCAGCTCTAAGTCCACTCCTGTCTTTAGTTTCAAGATATATCTTTAGCAGTACTTATTTCCTTCCAAAATGTATGCAACATTTAAACAATGCTACAACACACGAGCATTTCAGACAAGAATGCTCTCCTTAGATCGTGATCAATCCACTGTCGAATTCCATGATGATATTCATTTCGCCTTTTTTTTGAGACAATGAGGCAAAACACGACCTTCTCACAAATAATCAAAATTCTGATATGATGTTTGATTGCTCAGTTTCCCTTCAATTCGAATTTGAGATGACGTTTCTCCATCCACCACAGTTCGATTAATTTTAAATGCTACTCTTTTTCATATCCATGTATTCCCTTCTAATCATGAGATTATAACGTTTGTGTCATCCCTAATTCAATGTATTGTAGTTTCAATGTCTAATAAAGTACAATTGTGCATTTGTTGAATTATCACAAGTAATTAAGCCAAAAATGTTTGTAAAATTTACATTTCAGTTACAAACAGTAAAAAGGCAACTGATATATATCTCTACTGCTCCTTAAATTAGATAATGTACGTTTATTTTTAAGATAACTATTTGTTTGAAATTTGCCATAAATGTCGAAGTTCATATAATAATCACATAGACAATACCAGATTTATAAAATTGAATAAATGGTTAGCATTGAAGTACAGAAACTAAATGAACCTTTTTTTAAATTTTTATTTTACTTATATCATGTACTTATAAAAGAAAGTAAAGAGATTTATCCGGACGTTGTTTTCTTAAAGAAATTAATTCAGAAAAAAGATAAATTTTTAAAACCTTATTTAATTTTAATTTTTTTACTGTTATTTCAGTGAAAATTAATAATTGCATACTTAAAAACAGTTTCTACTTGAATATTTATTCATCAGTAGCTTTATTAAGAAAGACATAGGTAAATTTATGCCCCAGTCCCATATTTCCATATGCTAATATTGGGCAGAAAACCATTATATATATATATATATATAAAAACTGCAGTTTTTATTTGATGACCAGGTTCAATTTCACAACTTTCGTGCTCCTTAATGAACATTTTTTTTCTGAACCTCAATAAACTAGAAAGTGAATTTTCTCTGACTTGGAAAAAAAACTATTAATAGTTACTTAGTAAAAAGATCACTTCATTTTTTCTACATTGACCAAATCAAAAGTATTTTTTATTACTTCTATCCAACTTCACACCTTAAGGAAATAAGAATCTTTTCCCCTGTGAAACTTTCCTAAACAAACAAACTAAGAGGTAAAATTTTCAAGAATTTTTGTCTAAACATTTTAAAAAAATAGAATGGGTAAATAATGGAAAATGTGGCATAATTACTTATCCGAATAAATATTCCCTATGTAAGTAACAAAAATATTTTTAAGGAAACTAAAAAAATGTGGCATCGGAAATGTAAGAGTTATATTCAAGTTTTTTAGCATTAAGTTTCACTATCCATACATTACTGTTTTCATCTAAAATTTTGCCGGTAAAAAAACAGTTTTTTAATTTTCATTATGAATCGTTGAGATGTATCGATAAAAATTACATGTATCAAATAAAATGAAAATTAGCAACTGATTTATAAATAGGTTTGTTTCTAACGCATGCTATGCATAAATTGCATTTAGTATGACATCCAAAAGTTATATTCAAGTTTTTTAACATTAAGTTTTATTGCCAATAGGTTACTGTTTTCCTTTAAAATTTTGCCGGTGCAAAAACAGTCCTCTAATTTTCGTTATGAATCATTGAGATATATCAATAAAAATTGCATTATATACATCTATCAAATAAAATAAAAATAGCAACTGATTTATAAATAGGTTTTTCTCTAACGCATAATATGCTTGTTGCATTTAGCAACAGCCAAGTAATTCATTAAGTAATTGTTAATATTATATATTTTAGGATCTCTGAAAGATATTTAAGTGTAGTAAACCGTGATTGAGAGAGAATGAGTAATGAAAATCAGTTTATGTGTATCGCAAATAACATTTAAGATACGTTATTCCCCCCTTCTTAATGCGTTTTCCTTTAAAATGCTTCGAAATAATATAATCGCTTTATATATATATATATATATATATATATATATATATATATTATATATATATATATATGGGGGAGTGGGGGGGTGTAATAATTCCCAGTAATTCAATCTATAATAACTTTTAATTAACCTTCAGGACCCCCGCTTTTGTAATAGGTTAGCCAGCTGCCTAACGAGAGTATTTTGAACTCCACACACTCAGATCATGTGATTTTAGCTGCATATATATACACCGAGATTTCTGGAGACCACCCTCTTCTGTCTTTGTCTTTCGTCATGTAATCGGCTGCAGCTTAGTTTGTGTTTTGTATTTGTGTCTTGTGTCTTCTTGTCTGCTTCTTGTTATTTTGAAACACAATGTGTTAAATGTTCAATAAACTGCATTTGCTATTTCAAAGATATGTATCGTCAAAAATAAAACATCAATCACCTTAAATAATATTATTGGGAAATCCATTCCAACGCCCATCGTCTACATATATATATATATATATATATATATATATATATATATATATATATATATATATATATATGTGTGTGTGTGTGTGTGTTGCAAATTTTCTCTTTCTTTTTCTCTCTCCACAGAAATAGTGTTCGATTGCAAGAATTATTCCACTCAATTTGTTATTGACCGTTTACATCTCAAAGAGGTTTCATCTATGATAATCTACTATTTGTTGTATTTATTCATATCCAATCTTATGAATCTTCACTAAAAGCCTTTTCATGAAGTTTTACCGCTGTTTATCAATTTCGATAAACAAGCTTTTGACAGGAAAATCGATGATAAACTACTCTAACAGAGTTTTTCTTTTGAAATGCTATTATCCGAAAAATGAATTGAGGAATAATACTTACACTCTCTACTTCTTTCTTTTACAGATAATGAAATAAATGGAGCAGACAGGTTTCAATTTCATATCTTATTAACGAGGTTAAAGGCTATCATTTTTTTTTCAAAATATTTGAAATTTCTTCTTTAATTTTCGAATAACTTTTTAAGTAAAGATATTAATGAATGCAAGTATATATATATACCCAACTTGAAATTATGCGAAATGCTTTTAGTAATATTTTCTACAGGTATCTAAATAAAAGTTATGTATGAGATCAATTTATGACAAGGTTAATATTAAATAAATTGAAGGATAATTCTATAATCATATAAATATAAACATAATATATTTATGATTTTCTTACATCAAAAGCCAGTGTCGCTTAGTTCAACAAAAATGTTAAATATAAATGTTCAAATTTAAATGCTTTGTGAGTTTATGGAAGCTAAAACTATAAATTTCTTAACTGGTAAGGTTTAAGAAGAAAACAAAATCAGCATTCAAAAAGCGATTCTTTTCGTATATCTGATTGTAACGAAAGTTTTCCGCTACCGCTAATATCATCTACGCAAATAGTTTACATTGGCATGTTTGCTCATATCTTGTGTGACAAATTTTAGATTTTGAAAAAAAAGACATGCGCAGAACACTGTGTTGCGAAACATATAAAAAAATATCGTTAATATTAAGTACAACGTGTATGAAATGGAATTATTAAGCTACCAGATTAGAAAATCATATACTTCCAGCTCTGTTGCAAAAAGTCAACAACAGAATGACACCGAATCACGTGTGCAAATACAGGTTTTACTGTTACATCATATGACACTGAATTTTAATACCAATAGTTCAAATACAAGAAACGTGACATTCAAGTAGCTGAGCGCTGTAGTCTGCTTACTGACTTAGAGAATGAATCTTTTATTACAAACCTATATAAATACTGATAAGCCAAAAGTTAACAAGTTCGTATTCTCCAAATTGTATTGTAGTTTTGCTTAGATATCAAGATAATCCTACGATAAGTCTACAGTAATCAAATAAAAGAATAACTTAATTGAATTTTAAAAAATAAATATTTATTTATAATTTAATTATAAATAAATTTAATAAATATAAGGTTATAATAAAACAACGCAATCTAGAGATGTAATCTGTATTGATAAAAACTGAAAAATAAGGGTCTATAAAGGCTATAATAATAAAATAATTTGTAAATGCTTTTAAAGCATTATAAATATTTTTTTTTCGTATTTGTTCTTCAATACCTCTTTTCAAAGTACACAATCAGTAATAAATAAAATTAAACGTGTTCTGTTAGAAACCGAGAAAAAATTTAAATACATATTTATAAAATAGTTCAGAGCTACTTGCTGAGAACTATGAAATAGAAATAAAAAATTTAAGATTCCTCTCTTATACAGGGTGTTTCGTAAAAGATGGGAGTAACTTTAAGGGGTGATAGTACACATCAAGACGAGTAATAGTAAATAGGAAACCAAGTGTCCCAAACATCTTCCGAAGGATAAAGGCGCCATCAAATTTTAGGGTCCTAAATTTCAAATGATGATAAAAAACGGAAAAGTGGATCGATTCATTTGCGGTTTTCACTAAAATCATTCTTTAAATTAGTATTTTCCTTAAAAAGAGTTTTAAAGAAAAATTTAAGAAATGCCGTAAGAGGGCGCTCTAGACTTTGGAGTACCGAACAACTACCTTTTACCAGTATTTTTTTATTTTGTTAAATGTTTACAAAAGCTTAGATTTTAACTTGAATTTTGAGCGCAAAATTGAAACCATCGGGAGCGGTTAAGTGGCGCAAATGTAACCGCGTTCAGGGGGGAGGGCATTGAAATGCTCGTATGTAATGATCAAAATAAATAATGATAAAGCAAACTTTAAGAGGTGATAGTACAACACCAAAACAAGCAACATTCATCATATAAATCATACTCGTAATTTTAACCCGAAGGTGATAGAGGGCACTGAAACAAATTTTGTTTTAAGAGACAAAAAGAAACAAAGAACATTTACGTTATAAAAAAATGTCTAATTAGAAATGATTACAATAGATGTTCGAAACACTGATCATTAGAGGAGATGCATGCGGTACAACGGCGAAGAAGGGATTCACGAACCCTCTGAAACACGCCAGGAGTATCGCGCACCTTTCCTGCAGCTGCCGAAAGTCTGGTGACGAGTTCTTCTGCAGATTCGATAGGAGTCTCATACATAGGACTCTTCAGGTGCCCCCACAAAAAGAAATCCAGGCATGAAAGATCGGGCGATCGCGCTGGCCAAGGGACAGGACCACCTCACCCAATCCATTGATTTGGAAAGGTTGCGTTTAGATAATTTCAAACCTCTGGCGCAAAATGAGCTGTTGCTCCATCCTGCTGGAACCACATTACTCGCCGGATTCGAGGGGCAACATCTGTCATCATTTCCGGCAACACCTGTTGCAGAAAGGTAAGATATTTTTTTCCATCCAGGCGTTCTGGCAGAAGATAAGGTCCAAGTAGATGGTCACCAATTATTCCTGCCCAAACATTTATGGAAAATCGTAGCTGATATGCATGTGTAGAAGACGCATGTGGATTTACATCTGCCCATTTGGTGGGAATTGTGGGTGTTAAATGTACCGTCACGTGTAAATGTACATGCATCTTTAAAAAGCACAGTTGCACCAAAATCGGGATTTAGGGTGTTCTTCTGCAGATATCAGCAAGCAAAATCCATTCGACGAGGAAAATCCCTTTGAGTCAGTTCCTGGACTCGTTGGACAGGAAAAGGATGCATACTTTCATCCTTTAGTACTCGCCATGTCGTGGAGGGTGATACTTCAATTTGACTAGCCACTGCTCGCGTGCTTGTATTTGGATGATCAGCCACCATATCCAGAATTATTTCTTCCACAGCTACCGTTCTGTTAGACTTCGCACGGCCTGCATTTGAACGTGCACCAAAAAAGGATCCTGTCTCACACAACTGTCTTTGCAAGTGCACAAATGCTTTATCACTGGGCAACCGCCTGTTGGGAAACTTTCTTCCGTACAATCGTCGCGCCTCTGCACTATTCCCATTTGCAGTTCCATAGATGAAGTGCATATCAGCCTTTTCTTGAGTAGTGAAGGGCAACATCTTTCGTTACGTTTGTACCGTGATTTACACTTGCACACTCGGGTCAGTGGCTTTTATCTTAATAATAATTTGCATATGCGTTCTTCTTCTTCCCCATATCACAATTTCATGTTCTTCTTCCAGAAACTTGCAGCTATAACGCTTGCATGAATAAAATTTGAAGATGCTCTAACACGTTTGCGTTTGAATTCAAATCATGCATTTTATAATCAAAGTTAATTGTTTTTATGTTGTACTCTCGCCTCTTAAAGTTTGCTTTATCGTTTTTTATTTTGATCATTGCATACGAGCCTTTCAATTTCCCCCCCCCCCCTTGAACGCGGTTACATTTGCGCCACTTAACCGCTCCCGATGGTTTAAATTTTGCGCTCAAAATTCAAGTTAAAATCTAAGCTTTTGTAAACATTTAACAAAATAAAAAAAATACTGATAAAAGGTAATTGTTCGGTAGTCCAAAGTCTAGAGCGTCCTATTACGGCATTTCTTAAACTTTGTCTTTAAAACTCTTTTTAAGGAAAATACTAATTTAAAGAATGATTTTAGTGAAAACCGCAAATGAATCGATCCATTTTTCCGTTTTTTATCATCATTTGAAATTTAGGACCCTAAACTTTGATGGCACCTTTTTCCTTCGGAAAGACGTTTGGGACACTTGGTTTCCTATTTACTATTACTCTTCTTGATGTGTACTATCACCCCTTAACATTACTCCCATCATTTATGAAACACCTTGTATATAGTTATTTGTCCAGTCTACGTTGGCATGTTCAAAGCATTAATGCACTTAAAACAATGTTAAGGCAATGACATGACAAGTTCAGGCATATAGTTTTCAGTTACTCTAGTACAGGTTTGGCGAACGTTTATGGATCAACGCGCCGTTTTTCTTTAAAAAAATGTTTAATGAGGTACAGATATGCTGTCAAATAATTTTGACTCAAATAACGGATGACGTCAAATAATTATTGGGAAAATAATAAAACTAAATACCTACAGTTAAAGTTATTTTGAAAAAAATACATTTATACTTTATAGTATTAAGTGCTTCAATTATATATATATATATATATATATATATGTACGTGTAATTCAAAATTAATGTAACATTAGTTTGATTTGGGAATTCTGCTGACGCTGAATTAGAATTATCTGCTAAACGGTTTCCAAGCGATTCTTCCATGCTTTTCGTCTCTAAAAATAATGACTCGCAGGTGTAGGTAGATGAAATTATGGTTAAAATAGCATATATGGCTCAGCTTCTTCAAACAGCTAAATGTATCTGGAATCGAATTACATTTTTCCAAAATTATTTCATTATTAGCATTTTTAATTCTATTTCTTGTTAAACTTTCTGTTTCAATCAATTCCAACTTTTTCCTATTTTCAATGAATTTTTGGATCCATATTAAACTAAACTGGAAATCAATCAGTTGCATTTCAAATTTTTCAAATTCTAACTAATCAAATTGGGTCAAGTTCACTTTATTAAACGAAATCACATCAGGGTACATAAAAAACGATCGTTTCCGATAATTGTTTGAACTGAAAACTGCGAACGATTACTCGCGTTTGTTCATAATACTTCATATTAAACTTTGTTATTTTGAATTAAATTGCAGACCGTTTTGATCGTTGTCATGCCCAAAACATTATGTTGTGTGCCATCAATGGCACGTGTGCCACTGGTTCGCCATCCCTGCTCTGGTACGAAAGATTGCTAACTGTCAAAAAAGGTGAATAGTATTACAAAGGCATTAAATTAGCGTGTTTGGAAAATAAATAACTATTACAATTTGAACGCTACCAAATTAAAGTGCCTCAAACTTTGTATGTGCCTCAGTCGCAACTGTGGCTCTGGAGACTGTGGCAAAGATTTCAAAGTATTGATGTTGTAACTCGACAGCCAATGGCAGGTCATCCAAATGTGAGAAGAGCTTGGTAAGTCTAATATTGGTAACATTATTTGATAGAGATGGCCATTTCAGTGGAATTAACATCACTAAATTATCTTCTTCGTAAAATGTCCCCTTGTATAAACGTTTGTAAAAAATCTTACTAATTATTCTGATTAAAGTCATTGATTCTGTCTATAAAAACATGTTTTATTGTCTTATATCAGCTGAAAAAGAACTTTTTAAAACCTTTCCCTTAAATTTGAAATCCAATCAGTTTCGGAGCAGGATATAATCGAGAATTTTTACTTTGTTCATTTGCAGACATGCACTTCGACAAATAAGCAATTATTATTGAAATATAAACATATGTGTATATATGAAAGCTATTTCAAAATTATTTGATTGCCATAAAAACATTTCTTATGCAAAACTAATAAAACTTTAAATAACAAGTTGAAAAACATCTTTAAGTGTTTATTCTTTTTTCATCCCTCTTAGCTTGTAATGGTTTCGTGCCTCTCTTTAATCATCTGAGGAAAAATATTTCTTAACTGATGTATGTTTATAAAATCGCTTCCCTTGCAAAAACTGAGCTTTTTGTAAGTGTGAGTTACTATTGAAGATCTAGAGATGTGAGTGAGTGATAGACGAGGTTGTTAGGCTACTACTGAAATTAGATGGTTATTAAAATAGAAGTCCGCGGAGAGAGTTAAAGAAAGAGAATCTTGCATCTTGTTGAACAAGTTACCTCGTCAGGACCAGTATATTTACATCGCATCTGAACAAAAATACATGATCCAATTATTTTTAATCTATATTTAGATTAGCAATTAAGTAGATCACGTCTCTCATTACATTAAATAACTTTCTGATAGTAAATGTAAAGCAAAACAAAGGTGTTGGTTCAGTGACTGCGGGGTTGCAACGAGCTATGCTGTACTTCAATTGAAAAAAAGTTATTTTAATGCAGTTGAAAACTTACAAAATAATGTAAAAGCAGGTTATCCTTTAAAAAGTAGAAGGATTGGAATTTCCCCATTCGTCTCCCGGTAAATAAATAAAAATGTCTTTATTATTCCTGATGTGTTCTGGCTCGGAACAAGATTATTTTTTCTGCACTCAATAAAGTTTAATGTAAAAATCAAGTATGTCTTTCTCAATGAAATATATTGTATATTTTAAGGCTCATAATCTACGTTTAGGAATAAAAGAAAAAGCATTTCAGCTATATAAAAAAACTATAGCAATTTATATTTTGTGATAGAAAAAAATATCCTTGATTCTAAATAGTAGGTCTTAGAGGACAATTTTTTATGTAAAATAAATTGCTGTTAGTAAAAAATGCAACACCTTAAATGAATTATTAGAATTAAAGGAAATTTAATGCATACACGACTTGTATTAGTACAAATAAATGATAAAATTTTCAAAGAAAAAAAAACAATATTAAATGTTAGAAATCAGTATTTTGTGTATTCACCACCCGCTGCAATAAGTGCTGCGATACAACGTGGCATGGAGTCAAACATATTTTGAATGCCTTCTTGTGGAAAAAAATTCCCTATTGCTTGTATGCGCAGCAAAAGTTCTTATTTTGAAGCGGTGAGACGTGGATCACGAGCGAAATGCCGACCAACCAAGTCTTACAAGTGTTTATTAGGTGACATATCCGGTGAATAAGCAGACCAAGGAAGACGCTGCATATGTTGGGCTGAATCGAAGTCTCGAACAGTCTTTACAACATGTCGGTGTGCATTATCCTGTTGAAAGATAGCTCCAGGAATGTCTTGAAAGAAGGGAAAGACTTCAGGCTGTAGCACTTCACGGACGAAGCTGTGCAATGAGATTACTCTCAATTCATACCAACTTGGATTGTCTATGATACGAAATCGCACTCCAAACCATACCTGCAGGTGTTAGGTAATTATGTCGTTCAGTAACACACTCTGGAAGGCAGCGTTCACCGGCATGGCGTCTAATACGAGCATGGCCATCATTATCTCCCAAATTGAAGCGTGATTTATCTGAAAAGATACATTGGTGTCAATCAGCTTGTCAGGCTCTGTGCTTATGATCCCTTTACAGACGCAGCCGTCGATGATTTGCCGTAAGTCGTCCTGTATAAAGGCACCCTTGCACGCAATTCACGGTGCAGAAGACGTCAACGATTTGATGAAGCCGACATCAGTATGTCTGTAGCATTAGACCAACGTGCTGCCAACTGCCAGGAAGAAGCTGTAAGGTCAGTCACAGCTAGGCAGAGCAGTTGTCGATCTTCACTGGCTGACATCACCATTTGTCGTCCACTGCCAGTTTTTCAAGTTGTTTGTTACTCATCCGTCCACTGCTTCCAAACTCGCCTCACTATGGAACTGTTCTGCTGCACAATAACTCCTGTTGCGTGATAGCAAAACCCTCCTTCTCGAAGGCTGATAATCCTCCCCCTTTCAAACCTCGTAAGTTGTTGGAATTTCTCCTTTTTCGTCGTGGAGGCATACTCAGATCTCACTAAACGTTCGCCACTAACAAATAATCATTAACTATTTTCAACGCTCCTCTACAGCCCTCTATTTATACACTTTCAGCATGATTTCAAAGGTCGCTTCGCACGCCCCGCATGCACGGTGACTCTGAAACTTTACTATTTTAAGTAACATCCTGCAATTGATATTTTCTGCAAAATTCATTTAATTATGTTGACTCTTTCATGGTATTGCATTTTTTACAAACAGAAGTGTATGTTAATATGAGGAATAAGAAGCCACACAATTTAAATTTATGTATATATAAATGTGCATGTATGTGTGTTGAAGTAATTCATTGAATGAACTTGATGACATCCTTAGTTTATATGTATAAGTTTCCAAATAAAACACTCAAAGAAATCGATATATATTTTACAGATTTTTTAATGGAAAAAGGAGTTATACCTAAGCATTTCTGGATTATCAAAAAAAAATCGTCTTATAAATACAGATTTATGTTTTAAGGAAGTCGAGAATTCTTGTTTCGAGTTATCATTTTTCGTTTATGAGTAGAACAATTTTTTCATTATATTATTGTTCATCATTAACTTCCAAGACATTTGTAAATTTTATTTTGAATAATAAATTAACATATTAATTGCTGTATAGTAATAATTTTCTTCTTAAAGTTTTAAATAATGAAATTGATCAGAAATGTTCATTTACTAATTAATCGTTACAAACTATTAGCTTATAAAATGGAATTAAACCTTTTTGAAATTATTAAACAAAGTAGATTTTTTGTTCCCCTGCAATTCTCAAAGTTAGAAGTCCATCGCAAGAGGCAAAAAAAGTGTAAAAGAAGAAGAATTGCCAAAATTTTCTTTCGCTCATGTTCCATTTGCACTCTAACCTCTAACTTATGAATTTTGTGGTAGGTGTACCACAATTAATTATTACTGCAATTTGACGTTTCTTTTTCCTTTTATATTTAAAGCTCTCCAAAACAGAAATTTAAGTATTTTAGAAAAAATTTTTGCAACAAAAAGGCAGAAAATAGAAATGTTCAAAATTACAAAATTCGATATCTTTTATCTAGAAATTTTACTACATTTCTTTTCAAATTAACTTGACAGTGTTAGAAAGATAGAACATGTACCAATCTACTTGATAAATTGTTATATCTTGTTTTGAAAATTTAAACTAAAAAAAATCTATAGAAATTTGAAGAAAATCTCATATATTGTAAAAAGGGGATTTTAAGTATATTTTTCAAGTTAAAACCCCGTTAAGGCATTTACTTTTAAATCGAAATAAAAAAAACAACGTTCAGGAATTTCCAGTTAAGATGAAAACTGGCTTTCGATGTCAATTTATTCTCATTTGCTTTCTGTAAACGTAATTTTCAACTAAAATTTTTTGAGGACCTCTAACACACTTTTCAGTTAAAGATTTCAAAATTTTGCACATCAATAACAAAAAAACTTTAATTTTTAACAAAAAATTTAAATGAATTGCATAAATAAATCCTCAAAAAAATCTATTAGACGAAAAACTGAAAAAAGTTTTTAAAAAAATCTGTAATCATTAGAAAGTATTTCAAAATCATTGGTCAGAAAATGAATAATATAATTTGACAAATGAGAAGAAAATTTCGTGTAACCATCATTATAAATGGTGAAGTTACTATATTTCTAAATCAAATTTTTAATATTGTTTACAAAATCATAAAAAAAAAAATTAAGGGATTATTTTTTCAAAAATTAATTTTTAAAGAGAAAAGTATGAACTTTTATTGTACAAAACCCAATTGATCATAATTATGAGAAAGCTACACAGAGTGATTGAAAAATTCTTTTCATAAAAAGGTGCCAAAAAGGACTCTTTTAGAAAATATCGTCAAAAATACAAAGTATAATTATTTGCAAAAGAAAAAAAATATGCCATGTTCTGTTGAGACAATTCAGAAATTATTTTTTTGTCAGATTTCAATACGGAAAGAAGGATGGTGATTTGAAAAACAACGAAATTTTTTCTTCTACTTTTCTTCGGCATCTCTGCGGGATAAGCGGCATGCAAGGACAAACGAATCGTGCTTTTCAAAGACTTCAATTAATATATTTTTAACAAATTGTATTTTGGGAATTTAAATGGTCAAAATGGAATACTCGGATCCTTTTTCCATTTTTTAGTATTTTTGTGTGTTTCTGCTTCAACGGTTCATGAGAAGAAAGCATATAATATATAGATACATACATAGATACATTTGTTTACTCTTGAATTTCAAAAGTGTAGATTAATAATATATTTCTTTTGAAAATGTATGAATATAATAATAATACTGATAACACAAAATAACCTTCAAAAATCTTTGTATAACTTCCTCAGAATCACAGATAAACCACCACCACCGTATATATTATTAGATTTTTGCAAATGATATTTTTTGTCTTATATTAAGTATTTAACTGTAGCCATGTTCATAACCGGGTAATTTATTTATTTGTAATACTCGACTAAATTTCATATTTTTATATTGAGAGCATTTATAACCCTGTGCACCACAAAGCATAACACGGGGGCTTACATAGAAGTAAGCGTGAAGCAAGACATCACAAAGGAAAGAAGCATTACAGCATAACCATCCATACCTTTTGCGGGATTCTTACCCAGACCCTACGTCACCGCAGTCAGCGTCCCTAACCACTATACCAGATGGGAGAAAAAAAGATAATAGTAATAATAATTCCATATGCTAAACCCTAATTGTCTTTAAATGAAATTGCGTAAGAATATAGAAAAATATTGTAGGCCCTGAGAATTCTTGAGAGAAACAAAAAAAAAGTCTTTTTTAACCCGGTAAACGCCGAACTGTTTTAAAATCGAAATTTTTGAAAAATATTTTTAAATTACATTTCATATATTATAAAAAGAGTAATTATGAAGTTGTATCCATTTTCCGTATTTAGCAGCTGAGATAATAGGTGATCTATAAATAGATCGCTGGGTGCTTATGGTAGTAAAAGACAAGTAACTTTCCTGTAGTTTTACATTTAAAAATTGCAAATTTAGGGGGAAGGAATGTAACTTTTGTGAATTTAAAAACAACTAATGAGATTTAAAAGAGAAAATATTATTTTACTGATATAAACTTAGTTACAGTTTTATACAGCCAATTTGTAAAAGTTAAGTGTGATATAATGGAAAACATTTCAGACAATGGGTTACATTGCATTTTGTACAAAATGACAGAGGTCTACCCTTACATTTTTGAAACTGAATCTCTTGGTTTTGTCTTTTCCCTATAACATGGTATTTTCTATCTTAACGCACAGAGTCTATTACGTTTGATCTTGATAAAATCATCTGAGTTCTTCCAATGCCTTTCTTAGAATTTGTTCCCCGTTTGAGGTACGCAACGGTGATATATCTTCCGCGGATGTCTCTTTTATACTTTTTTATATTTCTTCCATGGTGACCAAATTTCTACATTACCTGACAGATTTTTACCGATGGAGTAGTCATCGGTAAAAGAAATACTCTTCGTCATTAACTCATCCACATCAGGCAGTAAAGCAATTATATCAGACTCTATTTCCTTAGAAAACATATATTCTAACGCTTCTTTGGAGGTGTGAAACACTTTACGCCGAGACATTCTAGAAGATATTTAACGGGAGGAAAATTATATTAGTTACCACTAACGCCCAGTGATCTATTTATAGATCAGCATGTTAAAACTTACATTTTAATAATAAAACCAGTTATTTTTCTATTATAAATAAGCCAGAATAATTAAAGATGTATTAAAAAAATAAAACTCATGAAAAGCGTATAACTTACTTTAAATTGTTTTCCCTGTTGTATACAAAATTGAAAGCTGCACTTTGAAGCTTCAAAATTGCGAAAATCAGACGCTAGCTGCTGGACTGCTGTGGAAAAGAACGCTTCAAATCTCATTTAGGGGTTTGGTCACATGTGTAAGGAAACCAGCCAATGACAATACGAAGTGATTAAAATATATCGTTTTCAATGGAAGTTCTGATTGAGAGGTGATCTATAAATAGATCACTGGGCGGTAATGGGTTAAAGAAAGAGAGAAATTCGTTTCACAGATACTTATAAACGAATAATAGGAAGATTTCCTTTGATTTTGTAATTAGAATCGTTATAATATTTATTTACTGAAATCTTCCATAGACACTGACAACTTACACAGGGGCAGGTCAATTTTCCTTCCATTTATCACGTGACGATACGTACAAACATCGTGGGTTACAAATTGTGGGTACTACATATACGCGCAAACAATAAATAAATTTAATTAAAGTATGCTCTTTAAATCGGTCTCTGTACAATTTAATGTGGGATTTTCAATGATTATTTTGTCTCTTTTCATAAAGTATAGATAAACATATTTTCAAATAATTGCTGAAGAAGTATTTGAAAACAGATTTAAGCTAAAAAAATAGAATTACCAAAATTATGAGATAGCTTCAGTTTTTAAATGAAAACCATTTTTATAAAATGACTATTTTATAAAAAAAAATATGCATTTTAATTTCATTTCAAAAACAATAATTGTAGGAGTTTTTAAAAATGATTGCAGAATAATAGATGAGAAATAAGAAATTGCTTCCAGATAACCGTTTATGTAATAACATCACTCATTAAAATCCTCTTGGCATTTCAAGTAAAGGAAGCTTGTGTTCACTCCGGCGAAATATCTTTATCCTCTCTCATATCTACATTATAACTGTTATCTAACTGCAATAATTATATATCACATAAAAGGAACTATATGTTTTCCTCTCACTTTAAAATGCTTTTATGATCTATTTCTTGTACAAACATGGTTTTCAATATTTACAAAAGCAACTAATAGGATTTCAGTTGTGCAGGGAAGAATTTAGGGTAGAAAGTGTAAGTATTTTTCAAACGTTCGAGTCATTCAATCGTATTGTTCTATTTACTAGGAAATAGTAAAAATATGTATATCCAACAAACCAGTATATCATAAATCAGAAATAATACAGCGAGTTCATTTTAACTTTTTAAAAAAGTAATCATATTTGATGCTATGCAATAAAATTGATAGGATTGATATAAATAAATATATATCACAAAGAATTATTAATAGCATTTTGAAGAATATAAAACCTAGTCTAGACTGTAGGCAGAGAGAAAGGGTTCAATAAATTATGGTCTTAAATCAATTGTCTCGCTATGAAGAAAAATTAATTTTCCTTTCTCTTTTTTTGACTTATCTCCCCCCCCCCAATTCCAATTTTAGTAAAAGCTGTTTTAACGTTTTCCTATAATTTTATGGATAATATCATTTTTCATTATTTAATTTTTTTTCAGTCTCTTAAAAATTACCAAATATAGATACTTTCTTCTAAATAATGAAATTATAAAGCAGTAATATTTTAATGGAACTGTATAATTTTTGAAATTGTTTTAAATGGTAACAATTAAAAGCCCATATGTTGACTTTTCTTGTGTTTAAGCGCAAAAATATATATATATATATATTTTTAATCTATATATGTTGAACGCATGAAGGGCATTTGAGACAAATTCCAAGAATATAACGCGTACAATTTTTACATCTTACAAAATTATTCATTATATATAAATGATCTACAAATAATGCCAAGGAAATTTCGTAATAAAATATCTTGGTAAATAAATTACTGAGACGAAATTCTACTTTTGCGTTGATTCGGTTTATAAAAATTCTCATACTAAAGTAAATTTGAAGACGTGCATCTATAGATACAAACAAAAGGCTTAGCAATAAAAACGTGTTTATTACAAATACAGAAAAATAACTCCCTCTTCTTCAAGAATCTCATCCGTATTTAAAGGGGAAAATTAACACATTTTTTCTGATGAAAAATGCATTAAATGGCATGTCGATTTCCCATTCTTCTTCTAAATAGGAAACAATTGCACTTCCCTCCTTGTATTTCTGCAGCATTATCTGCTATTCATGAAATTAAATGTTCGAAGTGCATCCCACATTTTATAAATCATGTTTTAGGAGTGAATAGTATAATCCCTAAAGAGTCTCATATATGTTCTTCCCTTTCAACGGAATACAATTGAAGTCCTTTTTATACCCTTCTTTTTATGTTTGAAAGCATATTTTGCCTTGGTAGACAACGTGGTATATAAAGCAATAAATGAAACTAACTAATTCCGGTATACGTAGAGTAAAGAAGAAAAACGCAAACAAAGTGCAAAATTAGTTAAGTTCTACAAAATTACTAAACATGATAGAAAAAAATATTAAAGCTTCTCTTAAAGGAACAATACCTATGAATCAGTAACCCATAGTTAAAGAAATGCAATATGCAGAGAAAAGAACATATTTCGTGTTTTTTTTAATTAAATTGCAACAAATACTGTGATTTTCGTCTATTTATTTGGTGTCTTTAGAACATTAAAAATATAAATAACATTTAAGGGAGGGGGCAGTCGGTCATTGACGGACCATTTTTGAAAATGCATGAAAATAACAATTCTAGCCAAAAAAGGATGATTGAAAGTCTAAAAAACATAGATTTTATGCATGCAGCATAAAAATTCAAAGATATGCATTACTACCATTAAATTGAATCACCCCGCAAGTCACTTAAATCGCCTCAAAGCGTGCGTATTGCTGAGTGGAACGGGAGAAGTACGTCAGAAGAGTAAACTTTTGGAAGGGGTACCCAAAGCACGTGAAAGCCATTCTATTGTGCTCAGCTAAGTCCTGCGAGAAAAGGGGATAAGACAGACGTCTTTCCTTGGATAAAGTCCAAGGAGCTTCATTTTTTTTTACCATTGAAACTGCATACTTCTCGTCCTTATAGTTTTGATGATTACTGCAAATCATGCTGCATCGTCTATCGTACAGAATAATCAGGAACACTTTCGGGATTAAGGCCGAGGGTCTCTTTCAAAAAGTAATTTAGTCTTTTTTTATGCTAAAAGCCATTAAAATCCTACAGTGGAAAACACTATCTCTCTCTCTCTCTCTCTCAACAAGAGTTACTATAGTCAAAATTAATCAAAATTTAGATATTTATTAATTTTAGATATATTCTTAAATACCCATGGTATAAAAGATATTGTAACCCAAGAAACGAAATTAATAATGACTTTGAAACTAAAAATTAGATACTACCAATATCGACTTGACAGACCATCCGGGAGTGGAGGGCGGCTTATGCTTCTGAGAAGTTGTATCAACTACAAGGGCATTCATTTTGTAACTCATGGGCATTGTTGTCAACTAAGGAGAAAAACCGCTGTATATCTATGATGTTTACCACCCCCTAACAAATCTTGGCTTTCTGAAAGCCTTTCGTTAGCTCTGAAAGAATAAAGTCTCATATTTTAAGTGACCTAAATGTCAAACTCCTTTTTTGGGGTAGTCCTTCAAACAATGGCAGAGGAAGAGAACTCTTGCATTTAATAAATGGCATTGGGTTTTTGATAATAAATGACGATACCCCTACTCATGCTTTCTACAACTAAAATATCACAAATGCTTTAGAGATTTAAATTGTCAGTTCAACCTTCCATCAACTATGCAATTAGATTGTGTTCAATTGGGACTTGGGAGGGATCACCTACCTATTTTAATAAATATATAGGAGAAAAACAGCGCATGCAAATCATCAAATAATCTTTCTGGGACTCCTTTAAGACTGACTGGAGCTCTTTCTAGCACAGCGTTTCTCAAACTGTGAGGGGCGCCCCCTTGGGGGCGAGATAACTTTACTAGGGAGTGCGAGCATATTGAAAAGTCTAAGACAAATGATTATTTTTAAAAATTATTAATTTGCTGAAAGTAAATAAACAAAATATAAAACCTGACAAAAAATGTCACTCAGAAATGTATCAGTACTGAGTACAATGTATTATGAAATTAATTTAACAATACTTAAGTTGAGAATAAATTTAATAATTACCAGTAACCTCATAATCTTCTTGTGATCTTTAAAATTATTTACAAAAAACAACACTTATCTTGATTATGTGTACGGTTTATATTTAACCCCCAGCGGTCGATTAAAAATTACACGATTCGCTCCACAGTGCTACCGTTTTCCGTGCATGTGACCACATGGGATGTATTGGAAGGAATTTCAGAGAAAAAGGAATAAATCAATCAATTCTCAGAAATAAGTAAATCTTTCGTAAGCTCTTTCAAGATCTTTTCATTATCATCCAAAGCCTGCAGAACAATTTTATGGATGTCAGAGCACAGAAAAATACCGTACTTTGGAAAGACGTGTAAATACGTGCTGGACAATTAAAACTTTGATAGAGCGACACGCTTATATACGCCGGTGGCTCTTAAGGGGGCATAGTACCTTTACGCCTTCAAAAAATCGGTTTTTCAAAAATATTTTTAAAAATTAATACAGACTATTAGGAGCATTTTAAAACAAACCGCATCAAAATCGGACGAAAATTACGACAATAGCAATTAAAAACGTCAAACGTCACCTGCAGATTGTCCATTTAAACCGAATGTAAATTAACCGTATTCGTAAGTTTCGGTTTTCAAACGGATGGCGTTATTGAAATTATTTTCTCCCCAGTTGTTTCTAATTCTTAATTTGATTTATTTTTAATTAGAGAAGGAAGCTTGCAACTCAACACAGCCCTAGTTCGAACAAATGTTTGTTTACATTTGTATTTCATACTGTTTACGTCTGCTTTAGAGTTCTATTTCGCAATTCTTAGATAAGTTTTTTAAATTTTTGTTCATTTTAGTTTTTTTGCCTCATATTAATTTGCAAAAAAATGTCTAGCAAAGCACAACGTAGAGGCAGTGACTATCGCCGTAAGAGAAAACGTTTTCATAATAACCAGTACACTCGCAAAGTATCAGATAAGCTTGATGTTGATTGCATATCTGCTTCAGCTAAGAAACTGTGCAAAGAAAGTGATCGTGATAAGGAAGTAAGAAATTTCAATCAATCTAATGGATATAGATTGATAAACATTGATATTTTATTATCTGAACTATCCCAATATGTAACATGTCCTAACTGCAATACTAAAGCAGTTCTAAAAGAAAAGATTTTGTATGGATTGGTATCTGAATTTTATGTTGAATGCCACTCATGCAGTACACTGTCCACTTTCAAAAGTTCACCAGTTATTGCTTCAGGTAAGGACTATGAAGTAAATACACGAATAACCTATGCTATGCGCACAGTAGGGCAAGGTTTTTGTGGTATAAAACATTTTTGCACAGCAATGGATTTGCCACCACCAGTGTCACAAAAGGCATATGAAAAGATCCTGCGGAAAATTAATTTGGCCAGTTGTGAAGTAGCAGACGACTCCATGAAGAATGCTGCGAAAGAAGAAATATTAGCTTCTGGAAGCAACGAAATCTGCGTCAGTGGTGATGGTACGTGGAAAACACGTGGACACACTTCACGTATTGGTGTGTGTAGTGTCATTGGAGATATTACTGGAAAAGTGCTTGATGTTGCCATTCTTTCTTCATATTGTAAAGGATGTGAAAAATGGCGAGGTCCAAAATCTGGACGTTCATATGAGGAGTGGAAACTAAAACATCAACCACACTGTGTAAAGAACCATATTGGTTCTTCCAGTAAAATGGAAGTAGACGGGATGAAACAGATCTTTCAACGATCAGTTCCACAACGAAATGCCAAATATATCAAGTATATCGGTGATGGGGATACAAAAACCTTCCCAGTGCTTCAAAGGACAGTACCATATACTGTCGAAAAAGTTGAATGTGTGGGTCACATACAAAAGCGTATGGGTGCTAGGCTGCGAAAATTAAAAACAATGAGTCGTGGCCAAAAATTATCAGATGGTAAGAGTATCAGCGGTAAAAATCGACTGACTGATAAGTTAATTGACACAATTACCACCTATTATGGCAATGCTATTAGACAGAATCGCAGCTCTGCTGAAGATATGCGTCAGGCTATATGGGCAATTTATTGTCATTATAGGTCCACTGATGATGAACCTATGCATCACTTCTGCCCAGTCAGTGATACTTCGTGGTGCAAATATCAAAAGGCAGTTGCTACAAACAGTGTTTCTTTATTTAAGCATAAAAATACTGTGCCGATTGCCATAATGGATAAAATAAAGCCTATTATAGCAGAACTATCTGCACCAAAATTGCTCAAAAATGTCTGGGAGGTAAAACGCAAAATTCTAATGAGTCATTCAACTCGACTATTTGGAAGTATTGCCCCAAAACTTCTGGATCGTCTAAAAATATTGTTGACATAGCTGTAAATGAGGCAATAGTAATGTTTAACGAGGGAATGCCGGGGCGTATAAAAATAATGAAAGCTCTTGGCTTTAACATAGGGCATTTTGCTGTTACTTCTGCCTTTCGGGCCAATTATGCACGCATAAGAAATGCGGAAATTAAATCAAAATCATATACGTTAGAGGCCCGTAGGGCTAGCAGAATGAGAAGAAAAGCCACAAATGAGCATTTTGCAGAACTAGAAGGTCCTACATATGAAGCAGGATCATTTTAGGTATTATGTATAAAGTTTTATTCGAATTATTGAAAAGTCAATCTTTAAACTTGATTTTCTCAGTTTCAGTTTTTTACACTTTCCCGCAAGATTGTAAAAAAAGTTTTTAATCTAGAGCTACAAAAATTGGCATGCATATTCTAGTCATAGATCTTTATTCTGTATGCCACTATTATGGAAAATGGATCAATACATTTTTATTTGCAACGGTATAAAAATTGAAATTTTAAAAAAAATTATTTTTTACACATTTTTTAATTTTAAAAAATATTTAAATATAAGATATCTTTCAATTCAGTGGTATACAGAATGAAGGTTACATTTAGCTACTGTTTAATGCAATAATTGAGATTCTAAAGTGTATAATTTAAAAATTATCTTGCGGGAACATGAGGTAAGTAATTTTTTTTTAAAATTTGGTATACATATTTATCATCTCTTTAAAAATATTGTATTTATTTAAGAACAAAATTTGTCTAGTTTTCTTAAAGTTTATACATTGTTATAGATAATATAAAAAATTCAGATCAAAATAAGCAAAATTTGTTAACTTATGATGAATCGTAACATGTATATGGTAACGAACAATTTTTTTTCTCGCAAGGTACTATGCCCCCTTAAGATGTTAAATTCGTATCGTAGCTTTAGCGTCAAAGTATAGTATTATCGAATTCAATTCATTGCTGTTGTTTAAAAAGGGGGGATGAAAATTATGATTGAATTTTGGGTTGCAAACATTGAGAGTTTGAGAAGCACTGTTCTAGCATTCCGTTTATAACTGCATTATTGCAGAACGTTTGATTGACGATATAAATGCCCACTGGCTTAAATTCCAAGAAATAATATTAAATATTGTTAGGATGTACAAATCCTAACAATAAAACTTTGTGCATAATGAAATACTATGTGCCATTCTTCATTCATAAAGATCCACTTTTGTACATTAGGAATGCAGCAGGAAATGAGAGACCAACAGACCCCCGATTGCCCCCACCTCTTTGCACCACTGCCCGTGATGACAGGCGGAATGTGTGCATAACAGCGATGGATCGCGCAGCCAAAAAACACATTAGCGCAACACATCCAAACGGTTACCCATTGTGATGTAGCCGTTTTCTTATCCCTAATTGCTGGGGAAAAGTAGCCTAAATGGGTGGTCAAGAATTCTGACCTCTGTTCAGACGACCATTCCTTAGAATCCGGGAGTGGACATATTCCCCCACCTGTGTGGAATTTCCGTTTCTCACGCATCCTTTGCGACGGCGTGTCTGGAGGTGGACACACGGCATTATGGGTCGGAAATTTCCCACGTTTTAGGAGCCGACTTACAAGGGACAAAGGAATACCGAAAAGAGGAACCAGGAGCAACCTGGGCTTTAAAAGGCGCGGATTGAGATTTTGCGGGGAGAACTAGAGAGAACCGTTTAGAGGCCTCTCAAGCGATATACAGCGAGAAACACACGGCGTCTGCATTTACTATTATAGTCGACCAGCGAAGGACTTTGGCGCCTGTTACCGATACAGAGAGAGAACCGTTCGGAGGCCTCTCTAGTTATAGACAGCGAAAGACGCACTGCATTCGCACCCATGATTATAGTTGACCAGCGAAGCCGAAGGATTTTGGCCCTTATTACCGACAAAAAGGTGTCAACTTACAGTGATTCTCATTAAAAGTTGGATGTTTGAAATGAACTGATCTTTACTGTAAAAGAGACTGTGATCCCAATCTTGGAACGAGTGTAAAAATATTCCAGTTAATCTTTCCTTGTAATAAATTATTTTTATAAGCTGGTTGAAGTCATTACATCATCATGCATTGTACGCTCGTACAATTCGACGCCATTTTCAGCAGAGTGGAATGTCCACAAAATGTCTATTGCTTCATTTACCCTCCACTGGAAACCACTGACATTTGTACCACCAGTCGTGAATTGTTGCGTTATGCATCACCACACTAGTCCTGCATCCAGTATCATGGTTTGGTGTGGTTTTGGATTTCACTGTCACACAACTCTAGTGCAAATTGCAGAAACACTGAATAGCCAGGTCTACATCTCTGAAGTGTTTGAGCCTGTGGTCCTACAACACAACCAGCGCTTGTCATCAGCCATATACCAACATGATACTTCACGACTACACGTGGTACGCAATGTTCATGAGTTCTTATTTACTTAGCAGATTGAATTGCTTCCTTGGCTTGCTTGTTCTCCTGTTTTTTTGCCAATCGTAAATATGAGGCTCATGCTTGTACAACGATGGGAACTAGATAAACCACCCGGGGTTACACCAGATGAACTTTGGCAATATGTAAAATCGCATTTACTGCTGTACTCCAAGGATGCATCCAAAGCCTTTTTGAAACTATGGTGAGGTGTGTGGTGGCGGTTAGAGACTTTAATGGTGGCTACACTAACTACTGATTTTTTTCATCATCCAGATATTACAAGACGCTGTAATTTTAATCGTTTGATGTTTGTACAATAGTTATCCACCAAATAAATTTCACTGAGATGTCTCTGGTCTATCATGGTGTTGCATTCTGTATGTGCAGCAGTGCATTTCGCACATAAGACTTATTCTAGAGAACGACTACCCAATTTATCCCTGCGCATATGAAACCAATCTTCCGAAATTAGAGCGTGCTCAACTAAGTAGCGCTCCAATTATTCTTGGACTCAGAAATTATTGCTTTCTGATATGGCACTCTTCGAGACCGACTTACAGTCATTGCATATTGGAAGAAGAGCCAAATTAGTTTACTTAACTAGGGGTCACTTACGCCAGTTTTTGCTACCGTCGTTACTCACAGGGTGTAGAGAACACACCAAACTTTTAACACGTTTATTTAAATATGAAAAATGCTTTAAGTCAATAATGATGCACATTTATAAAGATGTTTTTCCTATAATATAAATATAAAAATAAAATTTATTGCACACAAATGAAACTAACATTAATTTAAACTAAACCTACAAAGTTTTCATTTTACAATACATTGTTTTATATTTTTGATAAACCACAAGTAAAACGTTTAAACCAGTTACAAACTTACTTCGTAATTAATGTTAAAGAAAGTAGAAATTAAAAACAAATATTTTAATCATTTTCCAAGCATTCCGAGAAGACTGTACTCATATACTTTAAGAAAGCGTTTCTCAAATTGTAGGGCGTGCCTTTCTAGTGGGCATGATAACCCTACAAGGGGGCGAGAGCATAACGAAAATAAAAGTTCAAAAAAATTAATTTACTGGAATGAATTTTAAAAAATATTTTCTGACATAATAATAAATACACATTACTCTGATATAATTTATGCATATCATCTGGCAGTATTACGTCATATCTACTTCAAGTTATCTTTGATCCTATAACCAAATAAAAAAAAACATTTTGTTTGATTTGCTATAATTCCACGATAAGAATTTTTTTTATTGCATTTTATTTTTCAATCTAAAATGCTACGCTTTCAGATAAAAAAAAACACAGACCCAGAGAAAATTGTAGGAAGATAAAAAATTCATCACTGACATTTTGGGAAGTTGTAAAAAATATATTTTTGCTCTACTTACTTCATATGAAAGAGTTTATTGGTATTTCGAAAAGCCCAGATGTTTGAAGGATTATTTTACTAAGATTTATTTTTTCTGAATATGCTGAAACACATAAAACAACGAAACACGTTTTACACAAATCATTTTTAGAACTATCATCCATTTTTCGGATACATTTTTAAACCGATAGTCATCGCGCGAGACGCAAAGTAATCTCAGACTTACGAAATCATTAGTTCCGGCAAAACTGTTTATTTTTTACCAATGACCTTGACAGTATCCTCCTATATGGTAGTCTTCAGAGGAACTAAAATGTATTTGTCATATATTTTCCTCTTTTTTGAGAGTGTCAATTTCTCTTTAAAATCTTAAGGTTCTTGTTCATTTTAATTGGATTTTTTCTCAAGTTTTCTAAAAAAAATGGAAAAGTCCTTTAAAATAGATAAGTATACTCTCCCTTTATTAAATTATTCCCTAGAATTGTGATTTTTATCATGTACAATGAAAATAATTATTAAAAAAAAAAGAATTGGGGTGACTCAGTCACTCTGCGGGACCATTAACGTTAGTACTGAGCGCACTCATCGAAGTCTCATCGCTTTAAATGTTAAAACATAACATAATTGCTCTTCATCGGAATTTTACATTCTTTTCGTTATTTAAAATTAACTCTGAATGCTTATTCTCTGAGGCTTAAAATTACAGATGATTTTGCCAGAGTTGCAGTCTATGGACTGAAACTCTGGCAAAATTGTCTCCAAACATGGTTTCTACAATCTCAATTGCTGCTGGCAAAAAAGTGGCCAGTAGTGTGAGAATTTTTCATCTAACTATTTGGTATTATACTTTGTAAGATGGAAGTAAAGCTTTTTCATTCACAGACAATGTTTTTTTTTATAAAATGCTTTCTGTTTTTCATGTGATTCTAATTATAATTGAAAGAACTCTGGAGGCTTTTTAATGTACTCACCATGAAGCGTCTCCAAAGGTCTTTTAAGTTTATTAGGTTTCATACTGTTTGCTACCAACATATTTTTGAACAAATAACACACGGGACCTTTTCTTCTCCATCTACTTTAGTAGTAGTAAATCTAAAATTTAAATCTTTTTGAGAATACTTACTTGATTTAATTTTTGATTCTATGCACTTGTTCATGTTATAGTATCGTCAAATGTTCGCTTAAGACTTAAAAATTTAAACATGTTTTTGTTAATCTAATGCCGTAAATACTTAATTCCGTGAATTACATTTAAAGCGCAAATTACAAAATTTACATTAGATTCAGTAGCTATAGAAGTATCGACTCGACCAAGACTAACTGTAATTCTACGAGGTACAGCATTTTTACATGTTTTGCCCAGACGTCCATAATTTATTTGATCGAACTCCACCCTTCAGACGTTTGCGAGAATGCTAGATCTCCTGGATATGATAGACAGCAACATAGACCATAGACTATTTTTCTAATGATATTTCTACATTTAGGTCTGGAAAATCATTTTGTAATCGGCTCCAATTTAAAAATTAGCGAAAGAAAAAAAAATAGTATAATAATTATGATATTACTTAAAAGTAATTTGCTTAAAATATATATTATTTTAAAGTAACAGTTACAAAATGTATTACTTATTTTGTTGATTTGTTCGTTTTATAATTAGATTCGTAGTGTAGCTTTAGCGCCCAATGCATTATTATTGAATTAATACATTATTTTTGTATAAGGAGGGAGGGGTGGGTGCTATAAAAGTTATGATTAAGAATTTGGTCGCGTAGTGAAAGTTTGAGAAGCACTGCTTAAGCACACATTTTCTTACATTGAAGACAAAATAATTGGGTTTTACATCTTTTACCCATGGAAAAACAGTGAAGTGGTGGATTAAAGCTCTTTTTACTATTTTCTGTGTCAATAAATCTTGTTTTGAATTTTTTATAAATTATTTGTTTCCATAAATATGTTTGTTTTTTCTTGCTCACAAGTTTATTCCAATTCTTTTTCCCTTTCCATGAAATGATCAGATTATTCAGTATGGTTCTCTTCTTGAATTGAAATTACACAGTTTTCATAATAACTTAGTTCATCCGCAGAATCTGTTGGTATAGTACTTAATAGATAACGGAGTCGTTGTTACTCCCTCTCCAAAGGAAATTTTGCAAAATTTCTTGAAAGTGTTTTAAAAAACTTCAGCAAAAATAAAATTTTACAATTATTTTTAACCCGGGGTCACTCGAGCCTGTTTTTGCTACCGTCGTTGCTCGCGGGGTGTGAAGAACACCCCAAACTAAACACGTGTACTTAAATACGAAAAAGAGTTTAAGTCAACTATGATACATATTTGTAAAGTTCAATATGTTTTTTTGTATTATAAAATTAAAAATAGTTAATTCATTTCATAGAAATGAGACTAACATTGTTTTAAACTACACCTACAAAATTTTCATTTTAAAATACATAATTTTCTATTTTTTTCAAAAACCACAAGTAAAACGTATATACCAGTAATAAACTTACTTTGTAATTAATGTTAAGGATAGTAGAAAGTAAGAAACAAATACTTTAATCATTTCCAGACATTCAAAGCAGACTGTATTCATATGCTTTAAGCACACATATTTATCCTACATTGAAAACAAAAAAAAATTGGGTTTTACATCTTTTTCCCGTGGAAAAACAGTGCAGTGCCATTTTTTCGGTGGATTAATGCTCTTTTTACTGTGTCAATGACTGTTGCCTGTTACTGGTAGTTTGAGTTTTTTTGTCAATTATTATTTATTTCCGTATATTTATTTGTTGTTTCTTGTTCAAGTTTCTTCTATTCTTGTTCCGTTTCCTTGAAATGATCAGATTGTTCAGGATGGGTTCTTTTCACCTTCTGAAATTACAGTCTACAAAATAACTTAATTCATCCTCAGAATCTGTCGATGCAATATCTAATAGACAACGGAATCGCTGTTGCTCCCTCTCCCAAGGAGTTTTTGCCATAAATTCTGGAAAGTGTTTTAAAAATTTTAACAAAAAATTATATTTTACAATTATTTTTAAGTATTATATTATTTTTGTCCTACAATTATTGGAATTTTAAATAAAATATGCATGCATATTAATATATTTGAAAAAAATGTAAACGGAAAGAGTAAAACGTATCCTATTTTTTAGATGCATCGGGAACGAAAATGTAACTCAGTTCTTCTCGGGCTTAGCAGCCTATATACAGTTTTGAAGCTATTTATGTTCCAATCATCCGAGTAAGAGTGATTGCATCATGTCTAAAGGTTCAATGACTTAAAATGAGCAGCTACTGAAAAACTCTCGGTTCTTCGCATTCTTTTTGGATTCCTGGGAGGCTTTTCTTGTTGCCGGGGTGTACAGAACACCACGCGCGCGTGATCGCAGGTTAAGTATTATATAGCTTTTATACTACATTTATTGAAATTTTAAATAAAATATACATGTATATTAATATATTTGAAAAAAAGTATAAATGGAAAGTGTAAAACTTACCCTATTTTTGACATGCTTCGAGTACGAAAATATAATTTAATTGCTCGCGGGGAGTTCTCAGCACCCCAGATAAACTGTTGAAGTTTGTTACGTTTCAATCGTCCTAGCGAGAGTAATTGCATCATGCCTGAAGGTTGAACGACCTAAAATGAGCAGTTACTGAAAAGATCGTGGATCTGCGCATTCTTTTTGGAATTCTAGGAAGCGTTTCTTGTTGCTAGGTTGTACTGAACACCCCGCGTGGGTTAAAATAGGAAAGCTATGACCCCCGACATCTTACTTCTTTATATCTGCACATGGTAACTAAAGGCTAAAGAAACACAGCCTTTCAGAAAAAAGTAGATCAGAAAAAGCAGCACACTGCGATGGACAATACTTGGAGAATTCTACTAAATGTAAACAAGAACTCTAAATGCAGTTGTAATTTGGCTGTTACACGAACTTAAACAAACAAATTGTAATAAACACCTGAAAAGAAATACGTAATGAAAACCTTTATTGAAAATGATTATTCTATTTTAATAAAGAATGTCACAATTTACTTCTTTATGGGGAAAAAATAATAGCAATTTTTCCTCATATAAGAGTATAATATGATTTTTCATATTATCAATGCAGATCACCAATTAAGTCCATTTTCTGAAATAAACAAATAAAATAACAAATATATCGTTGACATTATATTTATAAAATATAAATTTATAAAATTTCTTGAGCTTTTATTTGTATATATATATATATGCATATATAAATCATTGTCGAATATAATCTATTTTATATTAATTTCAAGTAAAACACAGCATTGGAATTAAAGGAGGTTCTTTCAGGGTGTAAATTAAAGATTAGTTTGTCTTTTATAACTTCAAAAATTGTATATAAATTCACATTAATCATGGACTCAAAAATTTCATTAAATATTCTATAATGTCCTTTATTACATGCTTTTTTTTTCTTTTAATTTCCTCAAATGCAAGTCATTGTTAAACTAAGGCGCTTCTTGTAGTTAAATATATGCACTGAACATTTATCTGTAGGTATATTTTTTAATAATAATAGCTTCTAACACTTTACCGTAACATTTACGAAATGTGAATGTATCTAAGAGTGAAAGTAACTTAATTTTTTATTTCCAGTGCCTTTTACTAAAAATATCACATTAGCATTTTCTCTAAAAATAAAGATTAATGCTTTACAAAAATATACATTTTTCATAATAATTACATTTTACTTAGTATGTCTTTCACTATGCTTAAATCGTTATTTTTAATGATCTTCCTAAAATGGGAAAGAATCAATAATCATCCATTCTTAAGTCTTGGTATCGATTTAATTACTTACGAAAACATCAAGAAGATGGATTATTTTGAATGAAAGATAAATTAATATAAGCAAGACCTTAGAATACCTCCACATTCAATAAAGAGTATAAATTTATTTTCGCTGAAGAAGTCGTTAGAATAAAAAAAAGACATAGCAAGAAAAGTACGAGTCAAATTATTTGGTCTCCATTCTAATGAGATTTCAGTGTGTACTCAGTTTTGAAATCAATTAATTTTATGATAGAAAAATATTGATTAAACTTTTCTACGTGCAGATTTAACAAGATATTTTTTACAAATTCAAATTTATTTATTAACTGTATTAAATGACGTCATAGTGTTTATGTAGAAACTCTGCTATTATTAGAGAGAAATGTAAGCATTGAATGTACCGAATATTATTTTTTTCTTTCATAAATAAGTTATAAGTAGCATAATGAGATAGTAATTTATAATAATTACTGGGAAAATAATAATAATTTTTGATTTTTTTTTTACTTTATCATTAACCTTAATTTCAACATCAATTTCATCATTTCTTCATCAATTTCAACAAAAATAATAATTTCAATGTAGATATAATGGTTAAAATGTATAAATTAATACAAAAGGTCATTTATTACAATATTATTATCTAGTATAATTCATAAAATATATAAAAAGTATTTTTGGAAATAATGCATTGTCATTAAGAAAAAGAAAGCATGTTTTTTCACCGTTAATGTATTTTTTGTCAATGTCAGTAGCACCGTTTAAAATTGATTGCTTATATAAACTTTACTGAATTTTTAAACAATTTAATAATATTTTATCTGAGCCTTTTATTCGATAAACTAGAAGGTAATTACTTAAAATATGGTTTAAATGATCGTTTAGTTTATTAGAAGATATCTGAATTTCCTCGTATCAAAATAACCCATTTATTTTTTCATAATGATGTACTAACACTAACACCATTGGAAAACAGCACAGGAAAATGTTACATTTTTTTAAATTTATTTATAACCTTTATTCCTACTTCTAAAATAAGAAATAATAAAATTAAATTGAAGTTTTGCTGAACATGGTGAGCAGTAGACAATTTTAAATATTCAATGTATCTCACTTAAAAGTAATTTTTTTAATTCTTTATAGGATTGAAAAATAAATTGCAGAGAAAAGAAAAGTGTTCTTTTCTTTCTTCTTAATGAGCATACCACAAACCGTTACATCAATAATGATGATAAATACTGACAGTTCGATTTTTTTACACATTACTTACCTTTCTTTCAGAGCATTTTATAACAAATAAGTACCTACATGTTTTAAATGTATTTTTATTTCAGAAGACTTTGCTAAATAAATAGTAACACACCTTAAAATAAATCTGTATAACAAGTTATGTATTCTGAATATTAGGGTTATTTCAGAGAATTATATATCTCATTCTTCCCAAACATTTATTCATGTTCATTATAAATTTAAAAAATTCATTTATCATGAAGAAATGCCTTGAAATTGATAATTTCGTACAATGGTAGTTGTATTTATATTAATTAGGAAATAATCTTTCATAATCATGAAACTGGAGTGAAGCATGAATTTATTTGATCTTAAATAGCTTCTCTTTAAGAAAATTTCGTCTGTGGTTTCGAAAATAGGAATTTTCTTCGCTTATAAAATAACTTCTTTTTTATACAACAACTTAAAAATATTTTATTTAATTATGTATTAATTATGATACAAAAATCTGAGTAAATGTTTAAGATACATTCACAGAAAATAACATCATGTTGTTTAGTGGTATGTATGCTTTTTCAAAATTCACGTATCATTATTCCGTTCGAAGTCATAACCATTTATTCGCAACCACAGATTAATCTCTATTGATTCAAAACTCCATGATCTTTAAGGTACAATTCTTCTTTATCTGTAATTCTTTCGTAAACATGAAACATATAATGCAGTGGTCTTCAAACTGTGTTCCACGGAACCCTAGGGTTCTACAAAGCATACCCAGGTGTTCCACGAGTTATGGATCTTCAGACTTCTATGTCTTCCTTGAAAAAATAAATGTGTCAACTAAAAATTACAGTTTACCTTTTCTTTTATAGTTTATATTTTATACTTTTCTTTTATAGAAATATATATTTTTCTTCTATAGTTAACCACTCAAAAATTGTACATATATTTATAAATGTATTTAAAACTATTACAAGTTAAGAATAGCTATTTCTGGTTTAAATTATTAACTCATTCAAACACTTTAACAAAAATATATGAAAATATCACAATTATTTCTAAAACAGGGAAAATCCATTTAATTCAGTAAGAAAACCGCTGTGGGAAGAAACATCTCGAAGTTATTCCTAACAATTTTTAATTATTTATATGCATGGATTTGGAAACACTAAGGAATAAGTAAGCGATACGCTTAACACTGGAACGTCCGAAATTTTAATTACCCTTAAACGTCTGTCACGGTTCTTTCGACGCCGTTATATAAAATACATAAAATAATTGTAATAACTAAATATTTGCTGAACTACTGTTCAGTAGGGTTTAGTTTTAAGGCTTTTTAATATTATTTCATATAATTATCGCACACCTTGACTCTTTATATCCTACATAACTGTACCAAAACAAATTACATAATCTTCTAAAATAAAATAAATAAAAAAAAAATTCATAAATATTAGTGCAATAAGCAAAATCATAACTGTTGGGTGAATGCGAGTTTTTTCACCATTATTAATCATTTTTATAAATAATGTTTTGTACATTCCTTATTTACAATGAACACATTCATACTCATTTTTCTTGTACATTTTCAGCATACCATTTTCCTGCAAAGACATACATTTTTTTTTTACTTGAATTTCCATTACACTCTTTAATTTCACACTTTTCAGTTTTAGTGAATTTGTGAATTTGTAATTCTTTAAATTCAGTATTTAACTGATTTTTTTAAATATGTTGCACTTGCGTAATTTGAATGTAACAGCAAATTCTATGTAACGAAAAACTTAGACACTATGGTTTTAGTATAACTGACTCATTTCCTCCGTGAACCCAATAACACTGCATTCAAGGTCAATAAATGTGCAATATTATTTCCGGAAGTTTTTTTTTTTTTTTTTAATTTTTTTTTTTTTTTTTTTTTTTTTTTACGAATGGTATCTAGTACTTAGTGAACTATCTTTGTGCTCTACAACATTTACTTATAGCGATAAATTGCCTTGGTGTCGAAACGATACCATTGGTCGTTCTGGGTATATTTAGTTGCAAAAGCCCTCCTAATAAACATAGTACCACAAAACTTTTTTTGTATAATTACCATGAAAAATGATTAAAATTTACGAAAAATTTTCAAAACATCCCTACAAAAATACCGAAAGGAAAACAAACTAAACAGATTTAAGACTCCAATCGATACTGACGGACGTTCTAGTGTTAAATATCCAATAAAAGGTACAAAAACACATTCTGTTATTTATAACATGTTTCAGAATTCTTATAAGCAGTATTACGAAGGAGTTTATTTAAAAGGGCATATAACGTAAATTTTTATTATTAGCGTAAACATATGAAATTCGGAATAAATCACTTACGGTATTATTACTACATAATTTTTTCACAAAGCTTAGAAGCTTAGTTTCTAACATGATGATATTTTGATAATTGCTGTTCATGTGCACTGAGACATAATATTCAGAATATTTTCAATATTTCTCAGTTTTTCTGAGGGAATTAGAAATCGTACATTTGTGAAAAAATTAATTTAACTCTTTAACGTGTGTGATCAAGTTAGTTCGATCGCGCAAAACACACCAAATTGTACATAATCGAGGTAAATAGATCGGCTGTATTTTTATGCAGTTGTAATTTTCACACTGGAATATAAGTGATAAGTATATGTACTCGTGAGACTGAATACGATCCGTCATATTGATGTCATAAATTTCAACATAAATTATAATAAATTTATAGATGCATATTATAAAAAGTATTCTTTCATTCGCCAGAGACATCAGCATTTGAAACGGATATGTTTCTGATTTTAAAAAAGAGATAAAAAATGTTAGATATCGGAAAATAATTAGTAAAAATACTTAGGCACAGTCGAGACATAAATATTTTTTAAAAAAACATGGTAAGACCCAAATTTCTACGACTAACGGACGGAGTGTTCTCCAGTTTTGTTCCTCCAACATCAAAAAAGTAACTATCACATAAGATGGGAAAAGGAAGAGAAAAACGAGTCAATATACGAGTAATAATTACAATGTTGGGCTATCAGCTGCACCTAGCTTATTTTTATAAAACAAATGCTGATATTTTTATTACTCCTAATGAAAATTTTAAATAAAAGTTTTTTGTTATAAAATATGTTTTTTGAAACAACTATTTTAAAGTAAAAGGAAATAAAAATAAACGTTCATGTAATATTGCAATATTGAACTCTGATCTGCAGTGTGAATCAAAGTCTTACATTGAAATAAAATTTTGATGAAAAAGGAAATTTTTTTTCTTTTTGCAAAAACAAGGTTTTAAAATGTGTTTCCCTAAATAAATAAAAAAATTTGAATTTTTTTCAAAATAATTGTGCGTTAAGGAGGTAAATTTAAGTAAATCAACTGGAATTACAATATTTTTTTATCTCAATCATTACCGAGGACCCGTCCTTTTCCGTTTGCCCGTATATATACGTATAAATGAATATTTAATACTTTAAATATCCTGTTTTACTTATAACTTGGCTTTACCTTCCCAATGTTTGGGCTTTGGGAGTAAGAGTGCTATGCCGTGGGCTGAAATTCTTTCAGAATCAAATCCTTTTTCAAAGTCCGTGGTATCTGTTTCGTACATTCATCAATTGAGTTCTATTTATCACAATTATGTTTTATAAGCTTTCCGAATTGAGAATCTGACAGAAAAATGTAACATTAAATAGTCTTTCCAAAAACTGGAAAAAAATATTCATAAAATATAAATTTTTGATTTTGTTTTATTCTCTCTAATTCACAGTTTATCATTTTTTAGAAAAAACTTTAGCATCACAATCTTTATTTCTTATAACTGTGGATGAATGCTATTTTAATAATTGAATTTTAAATCGTTTTTTAACTGGAAAATATCTTTTTTTTTGTTTTCTAATCTTGTTTGCTTAACAGTAGTATTGTTTATTCTGTTCCTTCTGAAAGAGTCAATGTTATGAAACTACCAAAATAACAGGAACTTTCTTCAAAAGGTCTGCTTTATCGATGAGTATTTTTAAATTAAATCAATTTTCACTAAAGATAAACACATGCAAAACTCACTGGCAATTAATAATGCTGTCTGTCCGCATTTATTTAACATTGTTAAAATAAGAAAGCTATTGCATGAATTCAAACATTTCAACACTATTCTCAGTCTATTGTATGATCAAGAAGAACACCCCTTTTATAGAAGTCGGTGGGTGTATGTATAAAGTACTTGGTAGGTTTCTGATAAACACTGTAATTATTTGACCAAATATGTATTTTTATGTAACATAATTGTTACAATAGTATTGGGAAATGTATAAACCAACTGCTTTTTCGATAACTAAAAATAATCACTTTCATGTGAGTGTAAACTCATTCTGGCTACTTTTTTATGCCTTTCCTGCGATTATATTACTGAGCAGTCAGGTGGGAATAATATTAGTTTCAATGATTGCATTATCAATAGTGAGTTTTCAATGAATGTATTAAAAAATCATGTTTCTCTTATGCTTGAGTAATTTCAAATTTATTTTATGTTTTTTCAGGACTCAGTATATAAATTTAATTTTACTCTAAACAATTTTCCTTATAAAATATAAAATCTATTTTGTCAATTTCATCTTTTAATCCAGTATTCTATTTTCAAAGGCCCTGTTGAACAAAATGCTTCTGTAATCTTCGAAAGTGCTGTTATGAATGAGTAAGATTATAAATATGTTGTTATTAACTATACTCAAAAGGAACAAAACTCAATTTTATCTCTTTTTGATTTATAATATTTTTATATATTTCTAGCTCTCGGAAATAGGTTTACGAATAAATGCTTCTCTTCAATTTATTTCCTTTTTACCCTTGAGGGAATATAAATCAAACGCCAGCAGAAAAATTGGAGTAATTCCTCATAACATGTCTGGATTTATCACCGAAGAAACTAAAAAATACCTTCTAGATATTTCTCAACATAAAAAATCGCATACAAATATAAGATCGCATTTATTTTTTGAACTACAAAATTAATTTTTCAGGATTATTAACATGAAATCTAAAAGTAATTTATTTTAAAAACGTTTATAATAAATTAACCCCTAATTAACAATACTATTAGTTTACCAATATAATTTCCGGAGACAATGCTTGATATTTTTTAAGTTTAACAAGTCTATTAATGTGCAAATTAATTTAAATCCAGATTGACCACCGTTAAAATAAAATAATTTCATGAAAATTTAAGGTGATACTGCAATATTTATCATTTAAAATAATATTTTGTAAAAGAAAATTTGATTTTAAATTATTCTCTATATATCTAACAGAGATCTGATATATTCTGAAAAAAATTGTCAAGACTACTTTTTTTCACCTTTCTTTATGTGTGTGCCTCTTTTTATCTCATACGTAAGAATTTAGGAACTATTCTAAGATTTTTTTATTTTACAAATTTAAATAAGCATTGTATTCTTTTTATAAAAAAAAAACTTTTATTTACAATTGCTTTTTTGCAATAGATGTACATATAAAGAAAAAATTCGATAAAATTAACAAATTTCATAATTCATTTTAAATTTAAAAACATTTATTAAAAAATTTTCCTTGAATCTAAGAACAAATTTAATTATAGGAGTTCAAGGAGTAATTAGTCTTTCAACGTAAGTTTCTCATAATCGATGTGGTTTGTTTGAATCTTATATCGTATCATAAAAGTAGCCATAATTTTATAATTTGAAAAATATTCAGTTAAAATTTATATAATTAATTAATTATTTTTAAAATATCATAGTGGAGAAAAGTAAGTATTCAAATGTAAATTTCTAAGTAGAGTTATTAGTGAAGAAATTAACAAACTAAGTGGATTGAAACAGTTATTCAGATTTAGCATGCCATGAAAATTATAAATTCAAAGTTTCATGCATTTTCATTAAAATACTTTCGTAAATATTAATTTGTAAATTAGTCGTATATTAATTAACGATGTCTTACTTTTGATATTCTTATCAGGTAATAGTGAAAAGAAATAAACATATTTTAAATGAGTTATGCAAAGCAATTTGGTACATTGCCACATAACTATATTTTAAAATGCGTTAGCACTAATTATCAAATAGAATTAAATTTCAAAGGTTAGTTATATTGTTTAATTAAATATTAGTAAATTAAAAAACATTTCCTTGCAAAAAAACTTCTTAATGTGGATGTAGTTGTTTCCAAACTATGACATTTAAGCTAGTCTATTAATATTTGTAATCATACTTTAGCTCCCTATCTGCTGTTAACAACTACATAAAATTTAGGTTTCTGTGATAATAATTACAACAATTACATATGAGACTTTTTTTGTAAGCTGCATTCATTTGGTTACTGATTATTTCAGGATAAACACAATAGAAGTTTGCAAAATAATACTAAAACCCCTAAATACATTCAAAAGATGCAATATTTAAATTGATTATTTACAAACAAAAGATGTTACTTTGACGAAAAATGTGTGTCATCTTAAATAATTTTTTTAATATAAAAATAAATTGAAAATATTATCAATTAATTAATTACAGAATGTCTGTAGAAAGACATTGGGTGGGTATGTTTATTTTGAAGCCAATTTTGATATGCACCCCTAAAGAGTGTCTTTTAACTAATTTATTCTTCAAGATGTTTAAACTTGTTTTCATCAAGAAAAAAATATTCATTTTTTGTATATTTTACACAGAAAATGTGATAATTTAACTTTAAATTGCATTAAATGTCTATTGTATTTTACACAACTATATTAGAGTATAAATCCTTATCACACAATAATTTTTGAATAAAATATTCGTCTTATAGTTCCATAGTTAAATTTTTTTTTTATTGAAAACTTTCATAAATCTCGATGCACCTCAAAGTTTCACACGGAGTTAACATTAATAAGTATGAAACACATAACCTAAGGAAAAAAAAAGAAAATTTAAAGATCACGAAGAATTTACAAAATACTTCCTACAATAAACTATAATATCTACATTAAATTATGAAATTCGATGCTTAAATTAAATACACGAAAACGTAACAAAATCTAATGTCATGTTTCAGAACTTTGAAATTTAAATTAAATTTATGTTCAAGAACTTTCACTCATAAAAAATTGGTCATAACAGTCCCACAAATATTAAACTAAAATTACGTTACATATAATGAGTTATTAAAAGGAACATTAGTATGACGCCAAATTTTGCTTTTGAAAATTCTAATATGCACTAAAACAATTAATTTGAAATACAAGACGAGTTATAGAAATCAAATGCACTGCTTTAACTATCTCGAATATTATGTATTATAGGGTGAAAGGAATTAGATTTATTAAGATAATTCTGACACACTTCGCTTATGCTTCGGGATCAGAACATTGAAATAAGAACCAAAAACTAGGCTAGGCTCTAATTTTGGCGCCATTGGCAAGAGTGATTGATTTAAATTGATGACATAATCGATTATGTAATTAGAATAGCATTTATCTAGTCCATTAGATTCGATTAGAGTATTCTCTCGACAGCCAGTGAAAGGATTAACCGATATTTGATGGATTTGTAAGGTCTAGTTGATATTCAGGGAACATGGAATAAGCATATTAAGCAGATTAAATAATTAAGCGAAATAGGTATTAGCTCTACCTATGCTTACAATATTTTAAATGTTTGATGCTGCATAGATTGTTTGTTGTAATTTCAAATAGTAATTTTTTACGTAGGGGTAAATTTATTTTTCAAAGAATGGTATGTTTTAAACTCATGTTGACATTTGTAGTTAATGATATTCATATATGTTAAATAATATAAATTATGAATTGGTAATATTATGAGTTGGTAATATTATCATATTTTGCAAAATAATTAATTTTAGGAAAATGTGTGATTGCATATTAGTTCCTATTACATAATTAAAAAACAGTTTAAAAGCACATTTTCTAAAAATTATATCTTTTTTTTAAAAAAAATCAAGCCATTTTTTTTTATTTTATAATAAATCGCATATGTGATAATACTGAATATTTTGAAAGCAATAAAACATAAAAAGTTCCTTAGTAAAAATATATGATATAAACTTGTCAAAAAGTGATTAGTGCAGTATTATATCTTTTCTTTTTGTTAATAAAGCTAAACTCACAGTTATATTATATAAAGAAATGTTGTCAGCCTTCCATCGAAACTAAACATTCGTAACAAAAATGTTACTTTTTTGGAATTCTTTGAATGAAATAATCAAAGATTATCTATTAAACTATTTTAGCACAATATTCCACTATGTTAAAATCTAAACTCATAACTATAGATATTTTCAAAAAATATAGTAAAACAAACCAAATATTCCTAATAATAAAAGTAAATTACACAAACTTTTATTCTCAGAAGCATAAATTAAAAAATAAACTTCGTCGTCGAATTTAGTTTGAATTCTAAAAAAAGAAATACTCCTAAAAATTATTATGTTTTTTTATAAGTAGATGTTGCATATTCACTCCATTTTAATTTTATGTTTATTTGATTTTTGTTTATATAGTTACCAATGTGTTTTAATTTAAATTACACTGCAGAAAAATAATAAATACAAATCAACTAGAAGGAAAATTCAAGGAGTAAGACCGTCTAACTTTTTTTATTTCAAAATAACTGTAAAAATGGTAGAAATTATAAAAAATTTTAAAAAAATACTTTCTGTTTTCTTTTTTTGCAGAAAGAGTTTATTTTCAGCAAACAGTTTAAAAATTTACATAATTCCTTTATTTATTCTCTCGGTTTATATTGTCTAAAACAACAGACAACCTGGTTTGTGGTACGTAGAAAATGATCAGTAATGCCAAACAAAGAGAATATAAAAATATTAAATTTTAAAAAAATCAAAGAAACGATTTTTTTCTAAGCTGTATAAAAATTATTTTAACTAATAGTATTATATAGTATAATTGTTAATATTTACAGTCAATGATCACAAATCTGGCAATCTATATTTTTTTTTTTTTTCATCTTTTTTTTTTTTTTTTTGGATGCATTTTTAAATTTAGCCGTAACATCAGTAACTTCAGATGTTGTCACAAATGCTCTAATGACGCTACACTCTCGGGGCAGACAACAGATAGATTATCACTTGTAATTGTGCCATTCTTGTTTATAAAAATTCCGTATTTTTTTAATAAACATTGAACCGATACGTGTGCCAAAATCTTTTTAAAAAAGGCGAACACTGATGTGTTGCTGAATTTTACAAATAACAGGTCTGAAAAATTCAGTGCAAAACGTTGAAATCGAGCAGTCTTCGTTCTTCAAAGAGGCGATAAAAGAAACTTAAGAATTTTTTGCATACTGGAGACGAAGCCTACCCCTAAGCTCTAGAGCTTGGTAGTGAAGTGGATGCATTAAGCCTTCGTTTCTTTCACGTCATTTACATACAAAACATACGGATTGCAAAAACAAAGATTGTGATTCTTTTAATTGTTTAAAAGGGCAAAAGAACTCATCCATGTTATCATTTGACTTTCTACCTGCTAATAAGTATAATGAACGTACAGTAAATGTTAATTATCGTATTAAATGCCATTTCTCCAAATGTGGTTATCGTCATCAAATAGGATAAAAATTAGTTTTAACTTCTATAATGTGAATGCCGTTGGTCTTATATATAAATTGACCCAAAATATATCCAAAACGTTTAACTGTATTCATTTTTCAAATTATAAGGTATCGGGAAGAATTCACAATATGTCTGAGGATATCGAAGAAAGTGTGATAGAGAGAGAATATATATATATATATATATATATATATAAGTAATTTTTTTTCAATTCAAGCAGATGAGACCACAGACGTAACGAACAATGTTGTATTAATTGTTATTGCAAGGTTCATTAGAGTCAATGAGTTTGATGAGCATGTTATTTTCTTTCCACACGTACAATGAGTGAAGAAATATTTAAGGCTAAGCTAATAATTTTACATTGAAAGATATTAGTTGGTCAAACTGTTGTGGATTGTGTATTAATGGAGCCAATTCAATGTCAAGTTTATATATTGGTCTTTGGGGACACATCTTAAATGTAGTTCCTAGGGTAATTAGGAGTCAATGCTGAATCCAAAATCAAAATTTGTAAGCAAAGCTCTTTCAAGAAGAAGAAAACTATTTCTTAACGATGTGATAAAGATTGTTAATTTTATAAAGAAAAGCTCCACAAACTCAAGAATGTATACATATATGTACGAAGACTTGACGAGTCTTTATACTTATCTACTCTTTCATACAGAAGTGAGGTGGCTATCTATAGTGGTGAGGTGCAAATCCGCTTATTTGAACTTAGATAATGAGCATAAGTTTTTTTAAGACAATCCATTTAACCTTGATTGAAATTGCACAATTTAAATTTCTTCACGCGCTTGCATATTTATCTTAAATTTTTTTGTAAATAAATAACTGAAATTTGACATTTCAGAACAGATAGACAACGGCATATAATGTCAATGATAATGTTGAAAGCATAATTAAGAAATTAGGATTTTGGAAACTGTGCATCGAAAACGATCAATCGCATGCATTCGAAGTTCGGCAATTTTTTATTTGGAAATAAGGTTAATCTGTATCTCAAGACATACGAGAAAGTATAAAAGTATACATTACAGGATTAAGGTTGTCCTTCATGGAGTATGTTTCAAAGCCCAAAAGCATAAGTGATAATTAGATTTTAAGCCCCTTCTAAGAAGAAAATTAAAATAATGCATCGTTATCATTGAAATATAAAGAAATTTTAATAGAACTATAAAGAGATGGAACTTTAAAATTAGAATTCAAACGACGTAATTTAATTAATGTTTGCCTACGCATTGATAAAGCATATGAACAACTTTCTGAGAAAGCCCTGGAATTATTAGCATTTACCAGTACGGAACTAGTAGAAATAACTTTTTTTCTTTTATTTTTTTAAAAAATAAATATCGAAACAGATTGAAAGTAGCTGTAGACTTGAAAGATATACCTCACATCTTTAGAATAAAATTTCCGAAAAAAATATTAAATTAATTTCATAAAAAATAATTATGATAAGGAAAAAAAATTGGTTTTTCTTAATTTTGTGTTTTTATTAAAACCTTTTTTGGTAAACAAAATATGACAAAATAGTAAATAAATGTGAATGACAGAAGATAAATACATACATGTTACCGTTAAAGTGTTAAATTCCTTTTTTCATAGAATAACTAGACATTTTTTGAAATAACTAGACAATTCAGTTAAAGTATATAAAATTATTGAATTCTACGGTTTAACAAGATATTCAATACAATAAAGATTACTTCATCGTTAAAGTATGAAATACGTCACTCGAAAGTCCTTTGAACTGGTTATAGCTACTTTTAATCAATTTTGAACAACTTATAATTAATTGTTCACTCGTGTAAAAATCTGTGTAATAGTACAAAATGTGCTTATTTCAAAAATAATATGCTATGCAAATCAAATTGTAATTACAACAATCTTAGCTCTAGTAAATAAGGAAAAATAAAATAAGATTTTTATAAAATTTAAATTGATATTTCGTTTGTAATATTTTGTTTGAAAAAATTTACACAATGTTTTTATGAAGCAACAGTACTTTTTCGCAGCATATATATTTCCAAATAATATTTAAATATAACTATTTCTGCAACATAGTCTTATTTTTCCTTTCGGTTTAACTAATGTTAGCAATATGAGCAATAATAAATTATATCATCAGGTTTTCTTTATTATTTATCAGCTGATTATGCACAATTGGGATGAAATGTATTTTTTGAGAGATTTCAGCTATTTATAATCAATTAATTAATAAAAATGTTGCAATTGTTTGTTTTTCACTTTAACGCTGTATCATTAGTTGTTTCAGGGAATAACTAGTTATTTCATAGAATAACTGGGAAAAAGAGGAAATGTTTCATCTATTTTATACTTTAAGTGGCTTGCCTTATTGCACTTGTCATAATTGAGGGTGGCCACAGCCCCGAGAAGTCGGGCTTCTGAACATTTTAGTCACTTTTTACGACACGCATGAACATGCATGGTTCAGGCCTTTGGCAATATTTAACTATATCTTTATTTTGTTATATATACCTTTGCACTTTGTCATACAGACAACAACAACAACTGACTTGCCTAATTATTTCATAAAATACCTAGTTATTCTATAAAAAAACTGGACTATACACATCAACGGCAACACATATATATAGGTTCAGTGAGTTCATAATCCGGCAGGCCGTTTAGGAATGTTCCAATCTAATTTGTCTGGTTATATGATGTAAATAAATTGTCTCCCTATAAAATATATAATGCAAATAAATAAACTTGAAACAACAAATTTCACAAAATACAATCATTTTTACAAAGTGGTACAATTTATCATGATGTATTTCCAAGTGGTACGTGAGCCAAAAAAGGGTTGAGAAACGCGGGTCTAAAAGAACATTTAGGAGAATTGTTTTAAAAGATTTAAATTATAATGTGGATTGATATAAAAACATTGATTTATAGCAAAACATGAGGAAACATATTTTGAAAAAAATATACAATATACATCAGATTTCGTAATTCGTGTTTGCTAAAATCTACACCACTATTAACAATTTCTTTTTCAAGAAGGCAAACTAAGATTAAAGCTCGTCCAAATTAACTACATTATTTGAAAAACAGAGTTTTCCTGTACTTACATATAGGTGAATATTTCCGTTTATGAACCATAAAAGTTTGGAAGTTTTTAAAATTACTGCGTTGCTTATGTACGGAACTGCTAATATCTGAAGTACTTTTTAAAATGTAATTTTTGTAATCTTTTTTTTTCTGTTAACAATTCTGTTAGTTATCTGAAAAGAATTTTAACGCCCTAACTCTTTTGGGTTATTGAATGGAACTTCCATTGTAAAAGAAGGAAAATGTCAATGCTAGATTCTGAGTTTCTAAATAGTTCGTCATATTCATATTCCGTCATGAGGAAATCTGAATTTCATATGATCATCATGCCGCGGATTTTTCCTCATGGACAGGGAACTTAGTTCGGTGATCACGTTCTTTATACTAATATCTCTTCTCGCTCATTGTATAAACAAACCAGTACAGAAAGTATGATTAGTACATATGGTGTGCAAGATAACATATAAAAGGGGAAAGAATGTTTAGTTCCAGATAAAAAATAGCAGATATAAAAAATATTTCATTGGGGCATTAGGCATTTTTTTTTAAGTTTGCAGCAATTTGACTAGTAAAAATTCACTCGTTTTTTTAAAAAAATTTTATTGAAAACAATGATAAAATCCCCGTGCACCACAAAGTATCACACAGGGCTTACAGAAGTAAGTATTAATCACACAATACGAAGGAATAAAGAAAAAAAATATTTAAAAAAATAAAAAAGAATTTAAATAATAATCCTTTGAGGTTAGGAAGAATTACAAATACTCATAAGAAGCTCACTGAACTTTTTAAAAGTACTTCTGGTGGACACCAGTTGAGGAAGATTGGGAGGCCAATTTACATTAAGTCCCTTGAATGCCAGTTTTAGGATATTCCGTTCTCTTTCAAACATGGAACACAGAAGGAGCACATGTTCACCATTTTCCTCGCCACCAATATCGCAATCACAAAAAGATGACGGAACTAAATTAAATTTGTTCAAGTAGCTTTTAAAGTTGCCATGACCAGTTAGAAATCGGGTTATTTTGTTATTAGTATAAAAATGATGGCAGGACAGTCTCTTGTTAATGGTTGGAAAAAAAAATTTTGTATTACGCTCCCATTATTTGATGTGAAATATTCTTGGTTCCAAGACTTCACCATTATTTCCTTCATAATCTTCTTGCAAAAGGACTTAGGAATATTAACGGCAATATCCATTTTGCGCTTGCTTGGCAGCCAGCAATCGACACTCTCGTTTCCAAAAATGCCCGTGTGTCCGCGAACAAATGCAAAATCTATTGAGATGTTTTTATCTATCTTCACTCGTTTAACAACATTTCTGTCCTGATAGCGTTATATTGGAAGGTTGCAGAATTAATTTATTTATTTACTTATATTTTTAATTTGAATTAGATGCAAGCTTTGGATCTTGGGAAAAGTTTTGAAGAAGAAAGCAGTCTTGGCTTATACACGGATCGGTTTACTTTCGAAATGTATGATAATCATCTATATCAGTGAGACGTAATTAGAATTCAAGACTGCAGTTTTGAAGAATTTAGAACGGTTTTTGTTGAATATGACATGAAACATTTAACAAATTTATTATTAAATAGAATTTTCCACTTATATGCATTTCACATTACTCCTAAAAGCTTCTTAAATGTACTTGCAGGCGTGACTTAGGATAAGAATATTCATGGAGGATAAGCTAATCAGGTTCAGCATCAAAATCCTCTCATTTCCTTATCAGGAAAATATTTATTAATTATTTTATCGGCCTTTAAATTATTAGTGTAATAAACTTTTTTTTGTCGAACTACTCACAACTCATTTTATTTTATTCTTTTTAAAATTAATGAAACAATTCTCAAGCATGGTATTACATAAAAATAATATTAATCGCTTTACTCAGTAATAAAATAACCCCTTAAGCGATCAATAGTTTTTGGCCAAAATTTTTGAAAAGACACATTTTTTATTGAGTTATACATGAAAGAACACTAAGCATCATACTCAATGAAATGAGAAAATGAAAGCATTTCATTTTAATTTCTAATTTTAAAGTTTTCAAGCTATTTTTAATTTTATGGTTTTGTAACACAAAAACGTCTAAATGTTTGATTTTTATAAGTACATTCTATATGCTATGTGAAGTATGTTTCATATATCTTAAAATAATTTCTCTCGTACTTACAAAAAATGTTCATGTTCATATTTTTTTTCCCAAAGGGTTGAGGGTTTTGTATATATGTGCATATATACATAAATACAATTTGAAACTAGGTGTAACACAAAGTCTTATTGCCATTGGAACAGAAATATGTCTTCTTTTTTTTGTAATATCTTTCCAATTTAAGTTATTCTCAATCAACAAACTATACATTGTTCAACCGATCCCTGTTCCTTATCGAATATCCTCATTCTAATTTTTGTTGCACTTTAACATTATATGTAAATAATTACAGAGATGTACATGATTTTATAGAGGAGAATTCAATTTGCACAAAATAAATTATAATGAAAAAATGATCTAAATTATAATATTTTAAGCGTGAAATAGTAATACGATTGAAAATTTATATATTTTGTCTTATAAAAGTTACAGTTCACATTGTGATGCTAATTTTTATTGTAAAATGTTCATTAAAATGTGAAACAAAATGCAGAAAAATGTTCCTATTGAAAGTCAATAACGATAAAAGCTATTTCGATGGGAATACCATTGTGAAAAAAAGAGTCTAAGGAGTGTTAACTTTCTCTATAGGGCTGAAAATATAAACAATATTCAAATATATAGAACTCTTTGAAGTTAAAATTAAATAATTTGAATCTTGTACGCATTGTTTATAAAAAAATTGAGGCTTCAAAAAAGCGTAAAATGTTTAAAATATAATCATAATTTTGAAAATTATAAGAAAATTAAAATAAGAAATATTTTCATAAGAACTATAAATTAAAATTTACGTTGCGCATGCTGTTTTTTAAAATAATAACTTTAACTACTAGCAGCAAATTGATTTATAATGTATCCTCATTAAATTGTAGTATTTTTAAATAAATGTTTTTTAAAATGATATTTTTTTTAAAAAATTTAAATTTTTAAAACTTTTTTAAAATTTCAATATTTTTTTAATATTTTGAAATACAAATGATATATTACTCTTAAATTAGTAGGATTTAAAAAGTAGGACACGTTTTATAATTCTGTAAAGTGTTATACATCAAAGGCTACTATTTTAGAAAATAGCACGTGAAAAGTAAAATTTACTTAATATTTATTTCTTATTTTCATATGACTATAATTCTTAAAATTATGATTATATTTTTTAAAGTTTGTACTTTTTTGGAGAAGTTTCATTGCCTTATGAATATTTTGTTAAAGATTCGAATTATTTATTTTTAATTTCAAAGAATTATATCTATTTGAAAATTGTTTACATTTTCACCACTGAGACCCTTAAATTTTTTAAATATTATAAATTGTATGTACTTTGTTATTTTAAATAATGATCCATGCTAAAAAGAAACAAGAACTTGGTAAATAAGGGTATTGAAAAATATATACAGTAATCAGGGCCATTCTACAATATTTAATATCTTACATAGACAATTATAACTTTTTTTTAATATAAAGAAGTTGCTGTCATATTAAAATGTTGTAATGGAAATTTAGCTTCACACTTTACCAGATTTGTCGAAAAAAGGCTTAAAAGTTAATTTTCTAGTATTATTTTGAGTTTTCTAGGATTTATGCTTAGAAGACTACGGTATACCAAGGAGTAGAAGAAAAAAATTTGAAAATAAATTAAAAGTATGCATATATTTTTCTTTGTTTATTCTATCAACTAAAATAAACAGAAACAAAGAAAACAAAAATTTATGTATGAAATCTTTTTTCTTTTTTATTGCGTGTGCATTTCTTTTTCATTAAATTCTTTGAGTTGATTTCCTGAAACGATTTTATTTCTGTAAAAAGATGTAAATGAAGCTGTGTTTCATTTATATATTTTTACTGATAGATTTACCGAATGCGATAAGAAATTCAAACGAAATACGCCATCAAAATAACAAGTTGCCGAAAAATTATCCTTCCAAAAGGGAATAAACAAATATTTATTTTTTTTAGAAATAGCTTAATAAAAATAGTAGAGAGATAGTTTAATCATTTTAAGTACTTAAGCTCCGTGTTCATTTATTAGTTTTTATGAAAATATAGGTACAATAAGAACAATGAGTTAAATAAAGGATTACGACATTTACTTCTTTCAAATTATTCAGAAAATACAGAAAATATTTAAAAATGTTTTTTTAAAAGAATGTCTCCTCCTATTTTCATTTTTTTTTCTTGAATCTTGTCAGAAGATTAGAAAATCCTTTTTTCATCGTAGATGATCTTAGAACGTTTCTTAAGTAATCTGTTGTGGGGAAATGGACAAAAGATTTTAATTACTTTGTTTAATTGTTTTACATTATTTGTATGCTAATTAATCCGTAAATTATTCTCTTTTTTATTTTAATACCAAATATTTCTGTGAAATATTTTCAGCTTTGCGATAAAACATTGTTACTGATATTTAACACTATAATTTTTGTTGGATTGAAGCGAGTGAACTACTTTTTCTTGCGTATAGATATCTGTGTGATGCGCCCATGCGTTTTCTCGCTTCCTCCCATGCATTTCTTCTAGGGGAACCACACCTCGATCAATACGCTGTGTGCTATGACCTTAACTTATGCTGTGTGCAGTATCAATAATCATTTTATATGTTTGTCTTCAGTAAATTGTGCTGTCCAAAAAGACCCAAAGAACTTATTTTACAAAAAGAACAACATTTGGTAGCAAAGCGTGGTTACCGACTTTGTGAATTGACTTAGTGAACTGTGTTTGTGAACTTTTTTCCTTTTATGGATAAGATAACGGTTCCCGGTTTACACAGATTGAACAATTTTATATGGGCTCTTAAGATAAAGGCAGATTTGAGCTAAAAAGTGTGGAAACAATAGTTACCAACGAAAAACCCAAAAACCTTAGCCATAAGGAAGATTCCTATTGGGAACAAAGGAATTCTGACACCGTCACGTATATGAGGCTATGCCTAGCCTACGGGACAGACTTTGTAGTTTGCGGCGGAGGACAACGCGAAAGTGCTGTGGAAATAGCATTTTAAAATAATAGTAGTTTTGAAATAAAATTAGAGTTTATGCATAATTCTGAGAGTTATTCTTCTGATCAATCTACTAATAATTATGAAATTTGGTATAACAGGCTATGTCATTTAAATTGTAAATACATGCTTAAAATGAAAAGTTATATTGATATTAATAATGTAAATAATTTCAAATGTGAAACTTGCGATGAAAGTAAGGTAACCAGAAAAACTCATTGTAGTATTGAAATAAGTTAGGGTTCACAAATTCTTGAGTTGCCCCATGCCGAACTGTGTGGTCCAAATAATATCGAGTCATATGGTGGTGCAAAATATTTCATGGTAATAGTAGATTATTTACATATTTCTTAAAAAATAAATATGAAATGTTTAATATAATTTCTCAATTTAATACTAAATATTAAAAAAAATCTGATGAAATAATTAAAAAGATGAGAGCTCATAGTGGGTTACAATTTCTAAATGAACAACTTGATACTTTCCTTGCTAATTCATGAATATTTCATGAGAAAACTATTTCAAACAAAAGTGAAAGTAATGGTAAAGCAGAAAGTGAACCGTGTTTTTCTAGAAAGGGCTAGATCTTTATTATATGAAAGTAAGCTCCCTTAAAATTTTGGGCAGTATCTAATAATTGTAGTATTCAGATATCTAATGTAACACCATGAAAAGGGAAAGAAAAATCCCTTTACAAATTTGGACAAGTAATAAACCGAGATTAAATTATCTCAAAAAATTTGGCTGTGTGGCCTATTTTCACGTTCCAAAAGTATTGAGAAATAAATTTGAAGTTCCAGGAAGACGTGGAATTATGCTAGGATATGCTAGAGAAAGGAGGGGATATCGAATTTATGATATTAAAAATTGAAAAATAATTGAGGATAGATTAGTTAAATTCAATGAATCTTTGCAGGGTAGTCATTATTTAGATGAAATTGAAGCAGCATGACTCGTTTTTTGAAATCTCTCTCGAAGTAAGCGAAATTAATCAAAATACAGAAAATAGAGTATCCCCTTTATTAGAAATAAATAATGAGCCTGTAGCAATTAAGAATGGTAACTCTATTACCCTTCAGACCACATATCACATCAGACAGGAAGAATCCAACTCCCAGTACTTGAATTGAATGATGTACAAAATCAAATCCAGATCGAAAAGACTGAAATCTAAGCAGATGTCAGTTCATTTAAAGGATAATGTACCGAACACTTATTTTAAGGCAAAAAATAGTGCTAATTTGCAAAATTGGAAATTAGTAAAGAGAATTAATTAGATTCGTTACATAAACATACAGTTTGGGAAATAGTACAAAAACCTGCAAAATCAAAATTAATAAAAACTAAATGGGTGTTTAGTTTAAAACAAGAGATGCTGGGAAAAATATAAAATACAAATCAAGTCTTGTAGCATCTGGTTTTAATCCGATCAAAAATATAGATTATTCTGAGTCGTACTCACCAATATAAATATTGAATCTTTTATATTGTTAATTGCACTTGCATCTAAATTAAAATTAAATGTTAATTTCTTTGATGTAAGAAATGCATACTTATATAGGGATTTGGAGGAGACAGTGTATGTGTTACTTCACCTGATTATGAGAAATTAATTGGAAATGACAAAGTTTGTAAATTGAAAGAGAGTATTTTTGGTTTGTATAGTCAGGTAGAAACTGGTGTATGAAAATAAAGTGTGAATTAAAAAACATTTGGATTAAAACAATTAGCTTCAGATAATTGTGTATTTATTAAAACTGATAATCACACAAAGTGTTCTTATATTATGCATGTAAGTAGATGATATAGCTATTTTTGGTAACGATGATAAAATGTATGAAGATATTGTATATAAGATTAAAAATGTTTTTGAAGTCGTTGAAAACGAAACTAATACGTTCTTAGGCATGGGAATTGAAGAAATATGAAAAGGGTATTTGTTTATCCCAGTGCGAATATATTAATTCATTATTGATTAAATATAACTTAGAAAATTGTAAAAGTGTTAAGACTCAACTGTGAAAGGGGAAGATAAGAGCTTTCCTTCTACTAGTGAATTTATTGGCATTACTATGTATCAGGAATTAATTGGTGAACTTTTATATTTAGCTAATAGAACTCGTCCTGATATTTCACATGTAACATCTTAATTATCTCAATTTAATCATAAACAAAGAAAAGAAATTATAATTTGGCTAAAAGAGAATTAAGAAATTTGATAGGCTCAAAAGATAAAAAACTGTTTTATCAAAAGGAATTTGGCATTGTAAATACTAGTTGGGGAGATGCAGAAAATGTAGAATCAATTTCTGGTGGTGTAGTTTTACTTGCTAATTCATTAATTTTATGGAAATGTCGTAAACAGAAAAGTGTTAGTCTATCAACATGTGAAGCAGAGTTATTTTCTATTTTTGAAATTTGTAAAGATACAATTTGGACTGTAAGTTTGTTAACTGAATTGAAATGTAAACAAATTATGAATAATGCTGTGACTTTAAATTCAGATAGTCAAGCAGCAATTTAGGGGATTAAGGAAACTATTTCTTCAAATAAAGCAAGGCATATGAACTTACGTTTTCATTTTGTGAAAAGATTTAGTTTAAGATACTGTAATTAAATTAGAATACATCTAAACAGAATTTTTAATTGCAGATTTTTGCACAAAAGCCATGAATGTAGAAAAGTTAAAATATTCAATGCAAAAATTTTCATTACTCTCTTAATTTTATGTCACTGCGTTTATTGTTATATGTTATGTGCATTGTGTATATGTTTATAATATTATAATTGTTTGAAAAACCGCATCACTACTGGGAAGGGTATGTTGGGCTGAAACGAGTAAACTATTTTTTCTTGCGTAAGGATATCTGTGTGATGCGCCCACTCGTTTTCCCGCTTCCTCCCATGCATTCCTTCTATATAGACCACACCTTGTTCAATACGCTGTGTTCAGTATTCATAATCGTTTTATGTGTTTGTTTATTTGTTTGAAAGGTCTGAAGAACTTATTTTACAAAAAGAACAACAATATTGAAGCACATTCCTCAAAAATTTAAGGAAGTTAGGCCTTAAGGGTTTGATTCTAGAAATAAAATAATTTTCGAACATTGACTCAAAGATTTTTATTTAAATTCTGAGAAATATAAAAACTTAATTCAGTTTCATTAAATAGAAAACTAAATTTTATTTTCAATCATATATCTCTATGTACACTATTTATTTAATGTTAATTTTATAACTGTTTTACAAATGCTACTGGGAAAAAAATTTCGTAAACGAAGGAACGTAATTTTCAATTTATTGGCTGATTTATGTAATAATTTGCGTGAGAAATATATATTTTAGTCCAATTTAAAATTTTACATAAAAATCTTCTTATCATGCAAAATAAAACTTAAAATGAATTAGAGCGCATTATTTACTAATGTCGATGAAACAATTTTCGAAATGTAGCTTATTTCCCAGTTTAGAAAAAGGACAGCAAGTTTCTAATATAATATGCACGTAAATAAGAAAAAATATTGATATTTTATCTTTTAATATACATTTTAAAGTTGTTTTAACCATGTAATATAAATATCGTTGATTATTTTTATAAATTAAAAAAAAATTCAGAACTTTGATGTGTTTAACTATAAAATTTAGTTGCAAAAACATTATGCAAACATAATTTTCAACAATTTCTGGTATGTTATATGTATTTATTGTGAAAACTAAGATGGCCATAGTACGCCTTGACCCTTATGGACAGTTTCGTTTCTGAGTTTAGTTTCTTTTAGATATATTTTTTGTGAAAACTAAGATGGGCAAAGTAGGTGCTGGCCCTCATGGGTGGTTGCACCTGTGAGTTTAATTTCTTTAGATGTATTTATTATAGATCTTTTAAATATTTCCTGTGTGTAAAGTTTCATTGTAGCTATGTTTCAGTCTTTTATAGCGAAATGAATATCCTATTTGTATAATCTGAAAATTGTGGAACCAATTATCTTAAAATGCAGATAATATTTTTCTTCAGAATTTATATTCAAAACTTAATAAATTGTTAATATATAAAATAGTTAAATAATAATTACTATGAGAAAATAGTTATATTTCTTCCATCTGCTTAATTTGTCCATAAAAACCGTTAATTTCCTGCTTAATTGTAATTATTGAATTTTTTTCTTTTATTAGATGATATTTAAATATTATTTTAAATTCAAGTGTTTCTAAGATAAAAAAAATAATTTAGAAATTTGCATATATTTGAGAACTTTGGTTGAAACAATATGTGCTATCTTTGTTGGTATTTAAAAATATTTTTAATGAAGTTCACATTTTTTAAGAAATGCAAGCAATAATCATACAGCCCATAATGATAATATAATATGCACATAATCATTCTAACCCATAATGATCTTTTTAGTGTTCTGAAATATTAATTCATTTTTGTTAGAAATGGAAACACTTGCTTATTTCGATAACTCAAATAACTGTACACATCTTTTTGACATTAGCAATAAAAATGTAGTTTCATATTTTAAAAAAGAAACTTTTAAATGTAGTGCTGCAGAGCATTAACTTCCCTCGAGGTAATCGATTGTCCCTAAAATGTGTGCTTTAATTACTTCAAACTTCCGACGAAATTAGTTCTTCATACATTTATTGGGTCTATCTCACTTGAAAAGACACCCCAAATGAAATACACTCCTTTCATTATCTTTCATAATTTCTACACTGCAATATGGTATCTTTTCCTACAATCCCCTAGTTTTGTATTAAGTTATATTTTCGAAAAATAGTTTGGATTCTATGAATTTAATTACATCCCCTTCAATTGCATTCGTTTCAAATATGCTGATAGTACTTTCATTTAATGATGATGTCGCTCGTTTATCTAATTTTAACTTTCAGGTTTTGATGTTGCATTATATATCTATGGATTAAATTTGGACATTTTAAATAAGTTATTTTCATTTTCCTTTGCATGTGATTGTAATATATTTACTTTCTCTTTTTTTAAAGTATTTAAATCATAATAAGATATACAATACGAAACAAGAAAATTTAAATCCTGACTTGTATTCAATAAGAAAATGAATAAAAGTAAAATATCAGCCAAGTTTACAAACCTCAAACATTCTTCACACAACAACAATAAAGGTATTTTGAATTCAAAAATCATAAATATAAAATTATATTTTTAAATGTAAATGTATGAAAAAATAGAATCATCAAATAGAAATTTAAAAAAAGGAATATTTAAAAGCTTTCTCTCAGAAAAATATAAATTTAGGTAAGATTTACGCATATTTAAATATTTAAAAATGCATCATAGATAACACAGAGATGTGTAAGATACAAATCATGTTAAATTACATGCTCAATTAACATACATCTAAATTGTATGAGTTGTAATTATATATTTTTATTTCAAACATTATTTGATTATCAATTACCAACTGTACTTATGAAAGAAATATTTGCAAAGTATATTTCTATCAAACGTATATTATAATATGTAACTACGTTTAAGGTATGTGACTACCCAAAATTCGTCGTATTGGGGGAAAATTTCGAAATTGATTTTATGCTTTTATTTTATAGCCCATACATTAAAGATTCCAAAAGCACTCTAGTTTTATTTTTACGATATTTAGAAGCAAAGTTATAGCATAATTAGTAAACCGGAAATGGAGCTTACAAAACCGGAAGTACATCCCTACTCAAAATATTTGTAAGATATTGAATTGAAATTTTCAGAACATGTTTTATTTTGTTATATCTGTGTAATGAATCAAAATCTAAACTCTGTGTGTATATTTATGTACTTTATTGCTTTTTTATGAAAATGATAATTAGTTTTTTTAGGAAATCTTGGTTTTGCATAAAATTTGGCATAACTAAAAAGCTTTCAAAAGTATTACAAACCTTTTTTATTCCTAACACTTATAAAGATGTCATTTACGTACTGTATAAATATTATTTGAATACATTCATTTGAATTTTCTAAAAATACAATTTTTCATCAAAATTTCACTAAAAATGACAATTGTTATTGTCTATAAAACTCTCCAGAAAACAGCAAAAGTTGAAAAAAAAAGTCAAAATTAGTTAAACATGAAGCTAAAGAGATCTTGACCTATAAATATGGTGAGTTTAAAAAATGTACAATTAGTAGAAAATTTTTTATACCATATTAAAATCTTTAAATGCATTTTCTGAGAAACTATGTTTTTCAATTTTTTGCTTCATGGTAAAGTTCACTACAGGATTGCTTTTTAAGATATTGAATTTAAATGTTCAGAAAATGTTTTATTTTGTTTTTTCTCCAGTCTAGACTATAATCTAATCTCTGTGTATATATTTCTATATTTTATTGCACTTTTTGTGAGAAAATAACATTAGTTTTTTGTAAAAAATTGAGTTCTCGCATAAAAAATGACATATTTCAAAAACTTTTCAAAAGTATCAAAAATTTTATAGTTATAAGCACAGGTAATGATTTTATTTATGAATTGCATAAATATTATTCGAATATATTAAAATTTTCAATACAAGCCTAACCGTAACTGCAATTTTTCACTAAAATTTCACTCAAAATTCCCAATATATCGAAAATTATTTTTAATTTTGGGGAAATTGTACTTAAATTCTTAGTTTTATGCTCCATTTCAAAT
>BMAO01004763.1:0-28893 GCA_019973975.1 Trichonephila clavata
AAACACCTTCGGGAAATCGATTTTGAGTTTTTGATATTTCTAAAATCCCAAATCAGGACCTTTCCAATGATATAACATACTTGCCATTTTACTAATTAAAAGTATGTTAAAATTATTTTTAAAAATAATCAGCTGATGAGCCACGCCCCTTTGACAGATACAAATGTAAACATTGACCTTTTAAATCTGGGAAGCTTTTCCAAAGCACTCTCTGTTTTATTTATTCATACGCAGTTAACTGTAGATTCACTGCAAGCGTAACTGTTAGCGTTGTTTACCTATTTTGGATAGAATACACGTTTTTCTTCTTAGCGTTTGAATAATTCAATGTTTCAAATTTCTGAAAATCAAAAATTTTGACATGACTCAAAGGAGACATGTGCAAAAGAAAAGAAAATTCCCAATTTAAATGAAAGTTTTTCTTCCTATGACAAAAGTGTAGGTATTATTAATGCCATTATGAATTTGAATATTCTGGCATTTGTTTTCAAGAATGAAGTTCACTGTAAAATGTGTAACAGTGGCTTAGACATGCAAGTTTTAAAAGGTAAGTCTGGACTGGCTATTACATTTGTCCTGAAATGTTGTGCTTGTCCATATCGTGTAGAATTCTCTTCTTCAAATTTTCATGAAGGAACGCAAATTGCTACAATAAATACCAGTTTGTATATGCTATGCGTTCCATTGAAAAAGGTGCAGAAGCTGGGAGAATGTTTTGCGGCATAATGAATCTTCCTCAACCACCTACAAGGTTTTCTCCTTACGGTAAGCGAATCTTAAATGCTGCAAAACTTGTTTACGAGGACTCCATTCAAAATGCTGCGAAGGAAGCTATTTGTGAAAATGAAGGTAATAATAATATTGCAGTCGCTGTAGATGGAACATGGCAGAAACGCAGTTACTCATCATTGAATGGTGTAGTTACTGTGACCAGCATGGATACAGGTAAGGTGATAGATGTTGATATTCTTTCAAAATATTGCATATGTAAAAACTTACCTTCTCATCAAAAGGATTGTAAAAAGAATTACGTTGGATCTAGTGGAGCCATGGAAATTCAAGGTGCATCTAAAATTTTTCAACGGTCATTATCTTTGAATAATGCCCGATATATTACTTACTTAGGGGATGGAGATTGCAAAGCATTTGACGCTGTTAGAAAGCAAAACATCTATGGAGATGAATACCCAATTGAAAAATTGGAGTGCATTGGACATGTCATGAAGCGCATGGGAACAAGATTACGCCAATTAAAATCTCAATTGAAAGGGCAAATCTTGTCAGACGGTAAGTGTTTAAGGGGAAAAAATCGTTTGACTGTGCATGAAATAGATAACTTACAGTTTTACTATGGATCAGCAATTCAGAGAAATTACACCAGTGTTCAGAACATGCGGCAAGATATCTGGGCCATTTTTCTGCATAAGCTGTCAACAGATGAATATCCTCAACATGGTTTTTGTCCTGATGGTGAAGATTCATGGTGTGGATATAAAAAGGCTGAAGCATCAGGTAAGTCTTACAAGCATAAAAATAGTCTTCCGGTCGCTGTTGCAGAAGCAATGCGTCCTATATTTAGAGATCTTTCCCATCCTGATCTGTTAAGAAAATGTTTGCATGGAAAAACACAAAACCCGAATTAAAGTCTTCATAATGTCATATGGTCACGTGTTCCTAAAACAGCATTTGTACAGATTGAAACACTTTCACTTGGTGTTTATGATGCTGTTTGTTCTTTTAATGATGGTAATGTATTCAAATTAAAAATGCTACAGAAAATGGGAGTCGAGCCTGGAGAATATTCGGTAAGTGCCATGAAAATTCTTGATAGAGAAAGGTTAATGAAAGCAGTGTATGCTTTTTCTGGAAGAGCGAAAAAAATTAGAAAGGTTAAAAGAAGAAAAAGTAAAAAAGAAGATAATAATATTAAGAAAAATAAGGTAAAAACTGGCTACAGTGCAGGATCTTTTTGATGAGGTAAAATTTTATATAAAAGCTACTGTTTTCTAAAAATTTTCTTTTCTAAACTGTGTTTTCTATAAATGTACTGTATGCATGAACTCGAAATTTTTATTTTATATTTCATATATATTCTTGTGTATACTGAAGTGAAATTTTTGAAATATTCCTCAGACATTTAGCTAAAAAGCATATGTCGTAACACAGAAAAGGAAAATTTTTATTAAATTCCTTATTATTATTTTAAATTATTATTATTATTACAAAAATTATTTTTTTAATAAGGCTGATCAATTTTTTAAAAAAAGATTTCACTTCTGTATAAAAATAAATGTTTATTTAATGCACACACAAATATATCTCAATGCGTTGCATGAAGCTTGTTATATACAAAAAAAAATCATAAATTTCATGTTTAAAAACACAAAAATAGTTTTCTTGTTGTTTTGGATACTATCTATGTAATATTTATATAATCTTTTAATTCTTATATTTAAAGAAATTGTGTTTACATGTGAATATACAAAACACTAAGGAAATTTTTCGAAGTGCCATATAATCATGTATTACTGTCTTATATAGATTATATTTTTTAATTTGTGTCTTCTTTCTCTATAAATTAATTGTATGCATGAACTGGAAATATTTATTTTATATTGCATTTATATTATATATACTGAAGTGAAATTTTTGAGATATTCCTCAGACATTTAGCTGAAAAGCAGATGTCGTAATATAGAAAAGGAAACTTTTTATAAAATTCATTATTCTACTCTACAAAATTACATTTTTAAACATGCTGATCAATTTTTTTAAAAAAAATTTCACTTCTGTATAAAGATAAATGTTTATTTAATGTACACACAAATTTTTAAGCTTTGTTTTCAATAGTTTCTTAGTAAAAGGGACATAAATATATCCCAAAATGCAATGCCCTTTTTCGTTGCACAAAATTTGTTACATACAAAAAATACACAAATTTCATGTTTAAAAACATAAAATCAGTTTTCTTGTTGTTGTTTTGGATACCATGTATGTAATATCTTAAGAATCCTTTTAATTCTGATACTTTAAGAAATTGTGTTTACATTTGAATTTATAAAACACTAATGAAATTTTTCGAAATGTCGTATAATAATGTATTACCAAAGCCATATTTTCATGTATTGACACATTTTTACATGGTATTTATGATACTTATAGTCATCTTGGATGACAGTAATGTATCAGAACTAAAAATTCTTCAAAAATTGATGCATAATTTGAGAAAAATGATGCAAATGCTATAAAATATCTCGATAGATTAAAAGTGAAAAATGCTATACATGTATTTTCTGAGAAATCGAAGTAAAGAAATAAGTAAAAAGTCTCAAAAGTTATTGAGAATAAGCTAATATTTAAAAAATAGTGCAAATACATATTGTAATTCATAATTTTTTTGATGAAGTGACATTTTATAATAAAAATGCAATTATCTCAAAACGGTGTTTTTAAAAATGCGTGTACCATTTTCTCAGAACCTATTCAACGGAAGCACTTGCAATCTTCACTGAATATTACTGATATGTTAATATATATACTGAAGTGAACTTTTATTAATATACCGATAATATTTTTTAAAAGTCAGTTGTGAAAAAAAATGACATTTTTCAAAAAATTCATAGTGATACATTACGATGAAAGTTTTTGAAAAAACTATACAATATATTTGAAAAAGCTAACTTCAGTTTAAATAAAAAAGTCTAATTAATATACAGAAAAAAATTTAAGTCTGTACATTTAATATTTTATGAGAAAAAGGCACATAAAAATGCTCAATTTAACATTAGCGGGATAGGGGGTACCGACTTACCTTAAACTTGGTCTTTGATTTTGAATGTTGAATTAAATTGTTGACCATTTGCAGCATTATTTGTAACTATTTCTCTTGCTCTGAATGATGTCATTTGGAAACATGAATTGAATGTTCGAACTGACTTCAGGAACAGGTTAGAATCGGGATCCGTACCGAAAAGTAAACAGTTTAATGGTTCAGGTGGTGTTTCAAATTCCGGTAGTTGTACTTTTCCTGAAGCGCAACACATTTTTAAATTTAAGCGCATTTAAATGTGGACATTCCTTGTCCTCCATAGCACCAATTGTCACATTCGAATGAGCGTAATATTTAACATTGGGCTCATACTCGAATGCTAGAAGACGGAATGAATCGGATGTAAATGCTCGATGTACTTGTTGGCGTTGTTGGTCATTTGCTCTGAGTGTGTCAAATAGGAATCGACGTGCTTGTCTTTGTTCTAATCGTCTTTGTAGATTTTGTTCAACTCGTACCTCTTGTGATTGTGATTTACGCAACTGCACCATCACACGCATATCTTCATTATTCTGTTGGATTTGTTCGTCTGTTCTTTGAGCTCTTCTATTTCGCATGGCTGTAGATTTAGTAATTCGACGGCCTAAATCAGACCCTTTGCGTCTTGCTGGCATTATTTACTGTGCAAAACACACAAATAGATCAAATTGAAGTACTTAATGCTAGAAAACATTATACTGATAATGTATCTGTTCTTTTATTATTTTACCTTTACCTTTCCCAATTATAAAATACGTATATGTTTCACTTTACATTGAAAATGATGCGCACTGAGTATTGTAGTTTTATTAATAGGCATTTAATAATAAATTAACTAATAAAAAATGGTTTATACAGGAAACACAATAGTTGTTGTTGGCGAAAGCTTGTGACACGTGTTGAAAACTATTGATTTTTATGAGATCGCTTAATTAAGTGAACGTGAGAACAATCTTGAGCAAAATGGGAATAAATAATTATAGCACTGCAAATTGATGATATATAAATAAATTTTGGCGAATAATCATTCAATCATCTGTGCTTTTCGAAATATCATAAAACTTTTTCACATGGTATAATGCTCAACAGAAATATATTATTTAAAACTTCCCTAAATGACAGTAATGTATTTATCTTCCTATAATTTTTCTCTGGGTTTTCTTTTTTCTCTGACAGAGTAGTATTTTTCTGGCACGAAACCGATTTTCGACGCCAAGCGAAACAACAGACAGGGGTTTTAAGGTTTTTAATTATTATTTTCTCAACTAATTGCAATATCGGAATGAAAAATAGTTTACGTCCTATTCTCAGACCTACTGAATATACGCACAAAATTTCATAAGATTTGGTCTAGTCGTTTCGGAGGAGTTTGGTTACAAACACTGTAACAAGAGAATTTTATATATTAGATATATTAAAAAAACTATCATTTTATAATTAATATTATTTTTTATGATAATTTAGACAGCTTCGCGTCATATGTTTTAAATAATATTTAACTTACAAGGGGAAAGCACTGCATGGAAAATTAATTTGTGAACAAAACTTCGTGTAATAGTAGTATTCCTATAGGATGTTCATACCCTCAATTAAATAGCGAAGAATGGACAATCAATTCGGAGAAAGTAGCCTTCGAAACATTTTATACATAGCTTATATATAAGTAAGTTAAAAGAAGCTTCAGCGACGCAGTGGCTTAGACGGTAATGGTTATGTGTACCAAGCTGTCGGTTAGGGTTCGACTTGGGTGGCCCGGATAGCTATTTCTTCTTCAGTCCATTTAATTATTTTCACAATTAAATAAATTTATTTAAAAAAGGCGTATTAAATATTGAGAATAATGTTGTGTATAATTATTTTGTATTTTAAAATGTAAAAACTTTCTGCAATGATCTTTTATGAAATTATTTGCATTTTAAAAAATAAAATAGTTTTTATAATGATATTATATATAGTTATTTTGTAATTGAAAAACAAGAAAATAATTATTACAATTGTGTGGGTGTGGGTGGGTGTGTATGAAATATCATTTAATATTTAAAAAATCTTATTTTTAAATAAATTTATTGGATTTTAAAAGTAATTAAATGAATTGAAAAAAGAAATAGCTATCTGGGCCACCCGACTCGAACCCTAAAAGACCGTGCGGTACGACAACACATTACTACCTAAGCCACTGCACCCCTCACGCTTCATTTAACTTATTTATATATAAGCTAAATATGAAATTTCGAAGACTATTTTCTCCAAATTGAGCGTCCATTTGGTGCTATTACATTGAAGGTTAAACACTCTAAGGGAGTACAACTATTACACAAAGTCTAGTCCTTAAATGAATTTCCAAACTCATGTCCTTCTCTTGTTAGTGAACACTTCTGGATTCTGTAAAATAAGTAATGACTGAAGAAAATTAAAGTGTCCAGAAAACGAGGAAATGTGGAAGCCTATAGAAATGTCGTAAGAAATTATCCGGCATTTTAAAAAAAGCGACAGGAATGAGTAACAGTCGAACATTGAACTAGGGGGAAAGATCTAAACCCAGTTATTTCAGGACACATTATCAAAGCTAGACAAATAAGCAGCTGTATTTTTAAAGTGGTGCAGGCATTGGGATTTTCTTGAGCTGTTAGGTCACAGGTGTGCGCGCAGTCTGAGCGCATCGACTTTTGTAACACTCTTCTCGCAATCACTAATTGCCGTGTACAACAGAGTAAAAAAAAGGAGCTATTGTCGGCTACCTCACGTTGTAACAACATATCATGTAAAAATTGTGAATTCTTTTTATTCTCACAAATCAGATCCTATAATAAATTTTTCATTTTTTTAGTTTCAATATATTGCAGTTGCTCAATAACTTTTTTCTTATGACATGTACGGTTTTGTCTTCATGAGAAACAAACGACTTCAGAAACATACATTAAACCTCACTTTGATGGATGCAATTAAATGAGATTTGATTCCTTCGTTAATTATATCTGTAATTGAAAAAATGGCTTGCACAATTGTGCAATAATAAATATATTATCGTGTGATAAGTTAAGTATAAGCATTTTCTTGCCAATTTTTTCACATACTTTTCAATTTGCATTTATATTATTATGAAACAACAGACACTAAACAAAAAATGATTACATGGTTAAAAGATTATAAAATTAGCACTTACATACAAGGTCTGTCTGAGCGAAGAGAAGGGGACAAGAAGCAGTAATTTCTGTCGTTGACAAAATTATAAATCAGATTTTTCTCACCATGCAGACAATTATGTTCCCTGCCTAACTACACAGAGATAAATCCGCTCTGTAACCCTTTTATGTTTCTTTACTCATTACCATTGAATATTTTCTGTTGTGCAATATTACATTTAAGAAGAGCTTCGAGTTCCTAGACCCGTTGTTTTTACACAAATTCCTCCTTTCAGTCTATTTTCTGTTAACAAGGGCTAAAGCAAAAATCACTGAATTTAAAGATAGAAGACTGCTTTTCTTTAGTACAAAGACTTTTCAACTTTTTACTTATACGTTTAGTTTCGAGCTTAAAAAGCTGAATTGATTGATTCAAATGATTAAAAGGACGCAAAAGCAAGACGCTTTCTAGCGATTTATCAAAAATGTAAATGAACATCAAAAATCTTCAACTATAAAATGGCATCATTGATAAGATACTACAATAACACGAGATGAAACTGTATACAACCATTCACTGCCATGCAGATGAAATGTTTGACACCTTCAAGTGAACTCACATTACGGGTTCATTTAGGAGTTTCTACCTTGTCCGGTTCTCAAGGATTCATCTCTTTCGTATTGCATCACGCCCAATGAAAATAGAACTGCATTATTTGCAAAGGGAATTGCGACCTGTTTAGGTAGAGATAATACGCACATATTGCTTCTTGAATTTTTGAAGATTCATATATTAATTTTGAATGCATAAGTTATTGGAGTCAAATGTCATTTTGATTCAATTTTTGCAGTGGTTTTCACACATGACTCACTTGAGAAGTTTAGTGAATGGTCTCTTACCCACACTTACATGATATCTTTGTATTTAATAATTTACTTTTCTTGCATATATGTTTTATATTTTATGCAAGTTTCTTTCTACTTTTTTAAAACAATTTTTGTAACAGCAAAGTAAATAACATATATTTTTGAACAAGTGACAATACATTACAAATAGTTATAGTATGTATTCATTATGATTTTAGGAATTTTTATCAAAAACCAGTAAATCTATTATTAGAAATGTGAATGGCATTCCATAATATCCTTCTTTCATCTATATTTAAAATGCACCGACGAGAAAGATCACAGCGACAGGAACAAATTATAGGGGAGTAACGAAATTTCGGTAATACATTTGGTTACATGATTAATGTTTTAAGATCCCAAGTTAATGAGAGTGGAAGGTCCATTTCCAGCGTAAAATGATGGTATATTAATAACCGGTATAACAGCCAGATCTTCTAATGTAAATATATAGGTGCCGGATGTCAGTTTATGGCATTGAGTCCCATGCCTGTTGCTTTTGATAGGTCAAAACAGAGACTGTTAACACATGTTAGGGATGACGCTGGAGCGGCCGTCCAATAATACTCCATTTAGGATTTATAGCATAAAAATCTGTTGATATAGCAGACGAAGGCAACGTCTCAATACTCTGTAAAGTTCCCTGGGTTACAACAGCGGTCTGAGGGTTCACGTTATCCTGTTGAAAAATACCCTTTTGAATGCTGTCGTAAATGGTAGAGCAACTAGTTGAATCACCATATTGACACACTAATTTGCACTTAGGGTGCGTGAAATATCCATGAGAGATCTAATAATGTCATAAGAAATTACTTTCCAGACCCTAATTTTATTTATGGTCCAGTGTATGTATTATGCAGACAGGTTTATTGAAGGTACTCACCTAGAAACCTTTTAACCAACACAAATCCTAACTGGTTTACATGCGAAAGCGGAGTTGATCCTCCCTTCATCTTCCAGGGAGTTCTAGTTTGACACCATTGACGTCACAAATGACAGTTATTAGAGGTCAGTGGAATTGATTTTATAATTCGTATGGCTTGGAGTTGTTATTGAAGTAGCCAATTTGTAATAATTCGTGTAGTGTCATTCTGCTACCAGCTTAAGCTCAAACTTTTGCTGCAGACGCTGTACTATGCGGTACAGCCATTGGTCAGATATGGTTATTTGCCCTCTTAGTAATGCCAAGTGAATGCACAAAAGCCAGTCCTCTGCAGCCAGTATCATTTCTTGATCACTGCAGCCGTTGATCATGCAAAATGAATAGATTCTTTCCAACTCATTCTTCAACACAGTGGAAAAAAGTAATTTAATTATAATTAATTAAAATTATTGACAGAAATTAATTATTTAAAGAATTACAGATACAGCCACATTGGCTTCATTTTTAGCGACTTGTTCAAAACTTTAAAAGATTTTTTTTCTCACGTTTCAAAGCTAAACAGTTGAACTGAAATTTTATACACATGATTGTTTTCAATGACAATGCGATACTTTAATGATAATTAATAAAAATTAATTGTCACTTATAATGTGATTCTGACATATGTATATGCATATTTATATTAATTGTAACTATTTAATAAAAAGTAACTAAAATAAGTTTTTTTCGTTGATCTAAGTAGGAATTGACTTAAAAAAATCTTTTATATTACTTTTAGGCAAGAGAACACGTTTCCTTTACCAGATAGCTATAAACTTCTGTATTCACAGATAAGCTCAGGTTCTCGGGAAAGGGATTTATTCTTTGCTGATCTAGAAGAAAAAATGCACTAAATACAACCAATTCATCATTATTAAAAGACAATATGACAGAGATGTTGGAATCGAAGTTTGTACAGAGATCTCTCTTAATGGTCCCAATGACCTGTATGTGTTCTATAAAAGAGTTTTGACTGGCGTACATCGAGAAGAAATACTTGATTGATATGTCTTCAAATAAGCTGTTGCTATTGGTAATAAATCCATTCTGGCAGATGATAATGCGCTATCTCCCCAAGTTGTGCTTATTTGAAACCTATCATACTAGGGATCACTGTTAGGAGTGAATTGAATATTCGAGCTTAATTTCCAGACTTGAATCCTATAAAAAATATTTTGTTCTAACGTGGTAGAAACGTTATTGCATTAAATCTTCCTCAAAGATCGTAACATGAACTCGAATAAAGGTTATACCGTGTTTTGTCTTCGATTCCTTCTTCAGTGTATGACTATTTAATTGAAAGCATGGATTGCCGTTGCTCCAGATTGTGAACTTATTAAAAAGCATGTGTGCAATATATGTACGAGAATTTCTCATGTAAAGCTGTGAGGTACTGCTTTCTGAAAAATGGTATTTTCTGCCAAGAGAGCTTTTCTTTATTGCAAAATGTAGTTGTGTCAATCTTATGGAAAATACTTCTTTATTCAATAAAAAAGTTTAGTGTGCATATTACTTTAAAATTTCTTGTTTCAGTTTTAATTTTCAAATAAGACACATAAAAGTGTTGTATCTTATCTTTTAAAAGTTAGTTTACGTATACATGTGTGTATTTCTTCAAATTTTAGTAAAAAGCAGTGGCGCACACGAGAGGGGGGCGGGGTTTCCATTTATTTATTAATTAAAGCTAGTTATTAGTTCAATAATTTACTTTTTTACTGGTTTTTGTTCCCGAAATCGAAACAAAATCAAAAGAATATGATCGTTGGCGTATTGAGGTATTATTCGAAAATGGTGGTCTTTCGACCCTACTCCCCCCTCCCCTTCGCCTTTTCCCACTTCTTGAAAAATTTTGTTTGCGACACTGGTCAAAAGCATATATATAAAATGTATATTATTTCAAACCATAAACTCAAACACATCTTTACCCAAAGTAGCTTTTTATATTAAAGAGAAATTAAAATAATAGTAATAAACAAGCATTCTAAGGTATCAATATAATCTTCTAATTATCTAATTAAATCTAAAATAATCGCTTTCAAATCATTAATTCAACACATTTTCTACCTAGATTGATAATTTCAGTCTGAAAATATCTTATATTTTACTTTCCCAAGATAATTTTTATGTCTTTCCAACAATATTTTACGGTGAATGATTTTTATTAATATTTGTATAGTATAGTAATATTCTCCTAAAATGAAATCCGTCTCAAAAGTAATACAAATTAATTCAGAAATTTACGGAGATAATTCGATGGAAAATCTTGCCGTATATAAATGGGAATTCCTTTTCAATTTTCCTTTACACAACTGGAATCTAACTCATTTATTCTGTACACAAAGAATTACAAGTATGCCCGTCTATTAATATATCATTTTCATACCCAACAAATCATATATTGCCCTGAAATTTTTCAACATATGAATCCAAAACTATCATTATTAAAACTTTTATGGTTATATTTTTTAATTCACTTACATTGATAACCTACGTCACAAGAGAAAAGAATGTGTTTGACTGATCAATCTGGCAATTACATCATGATGGGTGATCTGGGAAGAATTCCATCGCCAAAGATAAAGAACTGATAAATTCTCTTGCATTACCGTGTCTGGAAAAGCAGTTAAGAACTCTATTTTTCTCCTTGAAAGGGAGATTAGCGGAACTCAGAGCACTCACATTTACGTCAAAGTTTTTCAGAATTCACTTACCGCAGTAACTCTTAATTGCTCCTTTGGGGGAAGAGTTAAAGCTATTCGCTTAAATAAAATAAGAAGTCTCCAACGCTGCTTTTCCTTATACATCGAAGAGAGAAAGTCTCCTAATACTTAATAATTAAATAAAGTCTTATCATTTTATATAGTGAAAAGTTTTATAGAACTAGAGAAACAAAAGCACATTGAACTTTTGCTTTTAGTGGTTTATATTCTATTTAAGAAGAACCTTTTAAAGAATTATTCACTTAGATTTACGAACGAATTTATTTATTTTGACAATTGGGCACAACGGTAGAAGTAGGGGAAAATATAAGCATGAAAATATTTACTTATTGGGATTTGAAAGGGAAAAAATATAATTAATATAATAAAGAATAATATCATATCATCAACAGGGGATTAAATATTAACATAAAGGAGATTACTTTAATATAATTTGTATCAAAATACCTACCTAACTGTATAAAATCATTTTCTTCCCGAAACATCCTCCTCTTATTGGTTGAGGTTCCTGGGAGAGATCTAAACGTAGTTGGGATTGAAAAGTTTTAAAGGGTCCAATTCGCGTCTTTCACAAATCCTCTTGGGAAAATTCTTAACTGTTATATGATAATAAAATCGCTTTCTCTCGAGGAACCATGAATTATGATAAGTTGAATTCCTATTTGAAGTCAAGCGAAGAGAAAGAGATGCAATCGATACTGATTACTTGATACTGATACTGATATTCAAGCTGATACTGAAATTAAAGTGTTAGAGGTATAATAATTGAAGCTGTCACAGTTTAAGTAAATAGACTCTACGTTTCACGGAACAAGATATTTCGTCAAGAGGAGTATCTTTGGTAGGACCTTATTGAAAAATAAGTAATTTAATAATTATTATTCATATTTAAGTTAGTAACTAAGTTGACAGCTCCCTTCATTTAAATAACCTCTTGATATTAATTTGAACGTAAAATAAGTATGTTGATTTTATTAAAATGTATTTTGATTCTGTGCATCCAAATTTACCAGCGACCCAGGATTGCAACAAAGTCATTGAATCAGATTCGAAAGGATACGAACAGATATTCAGAAAAATTCACTATTGCTAAGAGTTAGAACTAAGTAAAAGCAAAGTAAGAAAAACAACGGTTACTTATTGGCAATGAAATGCAACCTCTGAAACTCGACAACGAGAAATCTTCAAACATTTTCTAATAGCGACTATAATTAAGGAATAAGCGATTGTAATTCAACCTGTACTAGCTTGGTAATATTGTCCTCATAATAATTATTCTCTGTCTCACTGACAATTTGTATGCTATTTAATAGTGACGTTCGTTTCCAGAATGGAGGTTTTCCAACTCAAAATACCAAATTGGCTGGATGAAAAAACCGAGCTAGAAAGGATATGTGTGACAAAGCAAAAAAAAAATAATTAAAACCATAAACAAATAATAGTTTATAAAACTTACCTTGTTAAAAAATAATATGAACACATAATAAAAATAACAAATGGATGATAAATTTGTAAGTAACTTTAATAAATTGAAAATTGACATAGAATACAATCTGAAATTTTTGAGAAAAAAGCCTTAACTTAAAATTGTTTTATAATTAAAATTATTTTCATTTAAAACCAACTTTCATTAGCATACAGACTTAATTACACATTTGCTGAAAAAAAGTTTTCGAGAAATATAAAAATATGTTTTAAAACTATTTACTACATAAACTAAATTTTACTCTAGGGAAAAGAAATTTTTGTTAAATAAATTTTTCTGCTAAATATTTGAAATAAATTTAACGGGAGAAAGAAACATTTCAAGCCTTGTAAAAACATTTTAATTTAAAAACATGAGGCACTAAAATTTTAATTAAAAATTCTCTTTTCTCTACATAATTAACACGACGCAAATTATTTAAAATAACATTTTTATAATGAAAAACATTTCCCTCTTTAAGCAGTAAGAAGTAACATGAGAATAAACAAAATATTTAACATAAGCTTTAACTTTCAAAAGACTTAATAAAAGTAAAATGCTTTAAAATACATGTTTAGAATCAATTGAGCAGTTAAAATGAGTTTGTTGGCAAATTTAATTATCAAACACATGTATAGTTTTTAAAACAAGAATACATTAAGATAAAATTATTGCGGTTTTCCTTTGCATTTTTTATCAAATATTAACAACATAAATTTATTCTATCATTATATGGATAGATAACTCCTATTATTTATTAGTTCTTAATGGAAATAAAGTTTATTCTAAAAAATAATGTAGAATTATATACTTGTACTAATGTTAATATTAGTTGCATTCTTTGTTATTGTCATTAAACTCAGAAAAATTTAAAATTGAAAAAACTTCATACGTTCATATGACAATCTAAAGTGCTCTAGACTGATTTCGATATTCTATATGAAATAACGAAAAATTGGTTTTAATACTTTTTTGAATTACGTAAGTTTAATAATTCTCTTAAAATAATAAATGTTTTTGTTATTGTGATAACCGAAGATATATATATCATGGTCACTAGCTTGAGGTTGTCATGGTTACATTCGAGGGACGAGGTCGAATCCTGTAATCACAAAAACCAGCAGAACTGTGGGTAGCCTAGTGGTTAGAGCATCGGACTCCAGACCGGAAAGACTGGGATCGATGACCAATGCCACCAAATACTCTCCGAGTCTGACTTTGACTTCTTATCAATTTAATCTCGATTTAAAATCAGTGACAATCGTCACCTTAAGTAATTTAACCTGGCACTTTATGCGCGAAAAAACGACCTTAACTTCACGCGCAGGGTATCTCATACCCAAGGGTGTTTACCTTCGGTTTTTACCGTAAAATTTGCATTCAAAGGGGAAAAAGGAAGAAAAGTTGGAAATACAATATATTTGTTACACTTTTTACACTAAATTTAGTTTTTCTGTTCTTTTTATTAGAGCATTCAGTACATTGTTTAAATACTCCTTTAGTCTTCATCGCGATAAGTGCGATGTTTTTACTGGATCTTAATTTTGTTTTCTTTAATTTCGCAAAAGCATTTTTTGCTGGGTTCTACATTCTTCTCTAAGTCAAAATCCAAAACACTTCAGAAAACAAGGCCTGGTTCAATGTTTATGAGGTGGTTTCTGACTACTTAACAAAATAAATAATTATCGCATTTATTATCGCAACGTTCAACATCACGAAAATACTGTCCTAGGCTAACGATTACATTTTCTAGTCATTGAATATGATGTGGTCATTTTATCAAGGACACTGATTGATCCCTCATTTAAATTATCTGGACAGATTTCAGTAGATGAATCATACTTGCTACTATACTCTTCATCGTTCGATTCTTCCTCGTCCTCCCCGCAAAGAGTCTTTCTTCATCTGAAAATACTGTAGTACTATATCTATTAAATTACTTAAATATCAGACTTCTTCATCATAATTACAATAATGCGTCATTGCATAAGAAATATTTTGTAGCATGCTCGTGCATTTAGAACTGGAACGGCGATTCACGCGCAGGGTATGACATACCCGAAGAGGCCGTATCCATAAATATACCTTTAGAATTCTCCTATATGCTAAGGCCCTCAAAGGATATGGCCTTAAAGTCAGCTACACGAGAAACTATTCATTTCCCGAAAAAGGTTGAGAGGTAGTCGTGAAAAAAGTTAGGTGGTAAGTGTGACATACCCTGCGTGTGAATTGAAGGGTTAATTAGCAAATATTAAATGTCCGCGATTCATCTTCAATTTGATTACTCTCTGCTCCGATAGCACACTAGCCTATTTCTTTCCTCTCTCTCTCTCTCTCTAATCTAAAAACCTAGACTTAATATAGTAGTCTTAATTAACATAATCACGTTTGAAGAGGGGTTTTATAAAAAAAAACATTTTTATATACCAGAAATTTCCAAAAAGGACAATTAGTAAAAGGATCGCGGAGAGAACCGTCTCAAGGTTTAACCGTCCATTTTAGGAGGATCGCATCCGGAGCTTGTACTCTATTATTCAAGAACAGATAAGCTTTCGTTCAGCTATATAAATATGAGAAATGTCGAATTCATCTTTCCCTCACTCCTTTTTAAATGAATAATTTAATGGCGTATTTCGTTATTCGTGATTCTGATTCTTATTTTTTTCTTTGTTTATATGAGGGCTTTTTTAAATTTTATTTTTTTTTATTTTTGTGGGAATTTCTATATCTACTCACACGTATAGTCCGAGCTTTACGAGTGTTAAGTCTTCATAGTAACCTTAGCATGCTTTGAGGGTTCCGTTGTAACTTCATCTTAGCAAAATTTACACAATGTCCGTCGCCAAAAGCATTCACAAATCTTCTAGGACCGTAGGTAGCCTAGTGGTTAGAACATCGGACTCCAGACCGGAAGGCCTAGGTTCAATGCCCAATGCCACTAAAGGCCCTTGAATACACACGGAGTACATGCTCGTTAAATCAGTGGGTCAATTAGTGTCGCCATCTATCGTGTTGTACCGAGCGAAATCGTACTGTCACCTTCATGGGGGGGCTGAAAGTTTAGGCTAACGACAGGCGTAAAATTCTAGCCCTTAGCCGCGATAAATTTCGTGGACCTTGATCTGATGTTACTGTCGATCAGGTGGCATAAGCAGCAACACACAAATCTTCTAATGACGACATTAATATACACTTCTTATAAATTAGGGAAGCACATGGATTTATGGAAATTACCCCAATATTTTCTTAAAGAAAGCATGTTATAAATAAGAAGTAAAAAATGAGCAAAAATCGTGATTTCGTAAAAGCTATTGTTTTTCGTTGTCTCAGTGGTAAAATTCAATCTTTAGGTTGTTCTTTTAAGAAAAGGGGACTGGGAGATGTCCCGACAACTTGATGGACCGGAATCTATACTCTGGTGTATTATCGGGAGCCTGGAATCTGAACAAACAAAAAGAACAGTAGCAGATGGTGTTGGAGTAGCAATAAGTGTCATTGTAAAACTGTGGAACTGATTCTAACAAACAGGGTATGTTCGCGTCGGTGAAGACAAGTTCGTTCACGGAATACAACTGCAAACAGCTCGTTGAGACAGAACAGCCAATACGACGGGGATTCATAGAACGTTTCTTTTGGCAACACTATGAAAGATCTCAAGCCAAACAATCCAATATGGGCTTCATGTGGGTTGCCTGTATGCATGTAGGTCACTTCTGTAGTTGCAGTAGCTGAGTTCACAGCAAGACACCGTAATAACCTAAGACACTCGAAAGAAACCAATATTCGTTCAAAAAGATCACATTATTGACTAGGTGGTTTTATAGTACTGGCTGATATCAGCATAGGTGGACGTATTGACCTGCATATCATACGGAATGGTAATTTGATGGCTCCAAGGAATGCAAAAGATATCCCAAGACCCCATGTTGTACCTTACGCTGCAACTATTTGGTGATTCTTTTTTTAATACTGAATAGTGCAGGAAAGCATACAACTCACCTTGTGGAAAGCTTTCTTGAAGTTCAAACAATACAGTGTAAGGAGTGGCCAGCATTTTCTTCTAACCTATGTCTTATCCAGAAGGCTTGGGACTCATTCAGACGACGTATTCAGTGAGATCAGGGTCTTCGCTTAATGTCCGAAAGGTAGAGATTGCACTCCTTGAAGAGTGGAACAGTATTCCCTAAAGTCTCACAAGTAACCTCATCGCATACTTACTAAGTTCGAGGGAATTACGCACCATATTAACTAACCAGTATTAATCCTAAAAAATCTTTTTTTTTTTCATTTACATGCAACCAAATTGTTGGGTTGAAGCATCATTTCATGTTCTTTATTTCATTCCAAAGAATTAAAATTCTCATAAAACTGTTTTTTGCTTCTTTTTTGATGGATTGAACCGTGTCACACACCTTCATTCTCCATTTAATCCATGTGCAATCATCAATGGTTTCTTCTATCACGCAATGGTTTCTTCAGTATTTTACTTGCTTCCCTAATTTTTTTCAGCAGTATATTATCAATCAGTCTTAATCTAATCATTGTTTATAATATCAGCCTTGGATATCTAAATTTTCATTTATGTTAACCTACAGCTTTTCGAATTTAAAACACTTATTGCGTAAACTTTACGGAAGTAAATAAGGAAAAAGTAGTAGAAGTTAGTTATACATTTATAAGTTTTTAAAACCTTTACTGCCTTAAAAGGAACAAAAGAAAAAATATATTAACTGTAATTATCTTAGACCAATATAAAGCTTATATAAAATGTTCTACAATTGAAGAAAATGAATTTGATTCCAAAATTAAAGTGCACTAAAATATATAAAATAAATTTTAATCTAAGTGACTCCTATTAAATTAAAAAGAGTATGCATGTGTGTGTGTGTGTGTGTGTGTGTGTGTGTGTGTGTGGTGTGTGTGTGTGGTGTGTGTGTGTGTGTGTGGTGTGTGTGTGTGTGGTGTGTGTGTGTGTGTGTGTGTGTGTGTGGTGTGTGTGTGTGTGTGTGTGTGTTTTCCTCACATTTCGGATTAACAATAAGTATTTTCTAACAAACACATTATTTTCAGTTTTACCTTTCCATTTGCATTTCGAACAAGAATTCAGTGAAATCTTTTTAATTTACAATTATACCCACTTAAGAAATTAACTGCTCTCAAAATTTATTTAAAACGAAAGTCTTCAATGCACTTAATGGAATTTAGTTGGTACTTCCAAACAGAAATGATGAAAAATAGCAATAAAATGTTCTGAAACAGAAGGAAAGTTATCAATTACAATGCACTCCAGGCAAATTTTGTTTTCTTTTAAAGAACTTCAATTCAAAGCTTTGCGTTTCGCAGTTCCAAAATATTGCATCTCCTAACTGCTCATTTCTGTAATTATGTATCATTTCTTGTAAATTAGCACAGTACTAAATGTCCTACTTCTCTTAATTCAATGCGAACTTTGAAAACTATCAAACTTTAAAGAACTTTAGCGACGAAAACATGCCGCTTAATTGAATAAATGGTAGTTGTCAGACCTTTGTAAAAAAGTAGTACCATCATTCTTTGATGAAAATTGGCAACTCGTAACAAATTTAGGTGTTGATAAACGATGTACATTATCAGCCAGAATCTTTCAGGTTGAGAAATTCTACACGCCTCAAAAGCTTGAATCAAAATTTCAATATCTGTATTTTTCTAAGATATAATTTTCTTCACTTCACCGGGTGTTTGAAATCTTCGATTAAATATATAAACTCTTGAACAAATCTTCGAGAAATGGCAATATTTCTTTCATTTATTTATTTCTTACTATTTTAAAGAATTTTGAAGATGAGTATTTCTTTCATTTCTCTCTCCCCTCTCTCTTTCTCCCATTATCACTCTCTGTGTTGTATGTTTGTTTACACAATCTGAATGTTTCATATAATGCGCATTTTCAAGAAATATATCAATCAAAATTGGAAGTAAACACTAGGCATTCAATATTTTTAAATAATAAAATGCATGTTTAATTTGAACGAAGTGAGTAATAGTTGAAAATTTAAAGGTAAAGGACACAAATTATAATTCAATAAATTTGGTCCATCTAATATCAGAGTAAAAACGGGAAACTTTAATACACCCTAAAAAAAGAACAGGGAATGATAAGAAGAATACATTACGAAACCTATATGAATGAATTTTTAAAATAAACACCTACATAAACCAAAATTAACATGAATTTTAAGACGATGGGTATATTTAAGAATATTCATTAGTGTTATAAAAAAAACCATCAGTTTTTTAACTAACTCCAGTCTGTTTAAGATAAAATCTATCGAAACATAAATTTAAATTTTAACCTTAAATCAAAATGCTAAAACAAATTTCAAAAAGGTATTATGTTGCATAGTTTTGTAAATTTATTTAAAGTGAATGTTCAATTCACTTCTGTTTGTTATGTGATAATTCAAATTCTTCAAGTTTACAGGAGATTTAAAATATGCATCGGGGGACCATTCCCAACTCGCACGATTGTGGGGGTTAGACATTCTCATCCCTTGAAAACCAAAAGTATTTTTATCTTTAAATATTACATTCTTCTAGTTATTACCACTATACTGATCCCAATGACACTGCAAAAAAATAGTAAAAAACAATGTTGCTATCCCCCCTGGAATGTGAAGTGTTACAGCGTAACACTTCACATTCCAGGGGGATAATGAAGGATAATGAAATTATTAAATGAATATTGGAGTTTATAAAGTATTTGTTAGTATCCTTCACATTAAGGATTGGAACCAAAGTCTAAATATATTTTTAATAGTAAACCTGTGGTAACCTGAGTTACCCCTTACATTCAAACCTTCCTGTCTATCTGTCAACCCTGCTAGATGTGTAGGAGAAACTAAATAATCCATAGACATTATGCCAATCTAATTTGATTTATTAATTCTTATTATTGATTATGAACAAGCACAACACAATTCTAATTAAGGTATATAACAATGGTAGAGTCCAGAGGTGAGATATACAAATGTGGGGATAATATTACAGAACTTCAACTGAATCTAAGATAACTTAAATACGCTCACCTATAACTACACCGCACACTAATAATCAGATTTTACTTAATCAATTTTTCGATACCTTATTCTTCAATGCTTTGGTTCCTTCACGGAGAACTTCAGGCATTATCTTTAGCTGGACCAATGACGATGCCTCCACGCTCCGTAATATTTAATTTCACTGCTTTTCAATTTTCACTAACCACTTCTCCTTGCACACATCAAACGTATCAACCTCACTTAACTTGTCAATAAGTACGTGTCGATAGCTCACTTTCTTCACTTTACTTCACTTAACTTAGCTTGACCTCTTACTTCACTCTCTTTCAACTCGCGAAAACCGAATTTATATAATATTCCTCATTTACATAAATCACGTTTGGTTTCTCGTTGAAGGTTGGTTGAAATAAATTTTTTAATTTAAAGAAAAAAGAAGTAATTAGTAGAAACGCGTATAGATCCGTCACAAACTTTCCCAAAATTGAATTCCATTTGGATTTTACTAACATAAATATCATCACATTATATCTGTACAAACAATCTATTTTTCTTCTAATAATATTCTATAATACTTTGTAACTTATACCGTAATGATATTGAAACTTAATCTTCATATATTAAGATCCTGGTCTTAGGCTCCGGGAAATGACATTCCTTCAAAAGAAGTTGTTCCTGTGATAATTAACATAAAGTTCAAATCTTTCATAAAATTCCTAATAAATAATTTTATTTACAGCTCATATTGAGAAGTAACAAGATTTCTTGGAGAGAAATTCTTCAAAATTTTGGTGGTCATGATGGAGCATGGTCATCGTGATCTGTAACTGGCTTTATATGGTTGGAGTCTTTGTGTCATTTAAGATCTAATATGAATAATCTATCTCAGCTAGATCTTAACGTGTTGTTTTAATGTAGTAGTTTGAGGAGTAGGATGCTAGTTCAGATGACGTCCTTGTTACTTGACCATTGCTCAAATAAGAGCTCCTTTGTCTATAGTTCTTGTGTTACTTTATTGTGTGATGCTAATAAGATCTAATTACATTTTAAGTCATAAGTTAATTTAAAGAGGTGTAGCTTTAAGCACAATATTTTCTCACATCAATCTTTTGTCCCATCATTCTTTTTTTCATGGTTTAAAAATATATTTAATTTTGATACTTTTAGTACTAATATTTTTTTCAATCCTCGTAAATATTTGAATAATGAAGTGTAACTGCATAAATGCAATCTCGTAATCTTATTAGAATCGATTAATGACAGATATTGTGTAAGATTAGGTAATCAAACAATTGTAATGAAATAAAAATCCCTTTAAATTTTATTAAGTTTGGTTGGATTATTTTCATTGTCATTGAAGCTGTACAATATATATGTATCATTGATATTACGTGTTTGAAAAGAAAAAAAAAATGATTTTCGGAAAAGATAAATATGGAAATAATTATACCGTATAAGTACAGAAGATTTCGATAGAAAATTAATGACACTCATTTCGTTAAGTAAATACTTTGAAGATAAAAAAATCGAATAAATGTAACTTTATTTAATCCTATTATTTCTCAATACATAAAGCAATAAAATATTCCTTTAGCTTTTCAACAAGCTACTTTACATTCCATGGTCATGGTTTAACTTTCTTCCGCAAATTTGCTTTTTTCCTCTAATCAGTGAAACAGAAACATTGTTTATTCTTCCAATATTACTTTCACCAGGTCTCGTATTTTTCTTTATCGGAATTCGTTCCTAACTCGATTAGACATTCCTCAAGAACAACCAAAACTCGTTGATTTTCACGGGAGAACTCGTTCTCTTTGAAGATAAATGAAACAAGTTTTGCGACAAATAAGAAAGGCATTTGGTGCCTAAGTAACAGCATAAAAAGTGAAATGGATCCATAAAATATATTAATTATCGAATTTTTCACACATTTTCATGCGGGTTAAATTGAGTATAAGTTTTTTAATAATTCCATATTTGAAATTGAGAAATATGATGCTCTAATAAAAAATATGATTAGGAATGTCGTACTCAAGCCACTAAATTGAAATCAAAATACTTCATAAAAAAACATTTTGAAAATGATAGCTATAAAATATATCTTTCATGTGTTTCTTGTAAAAGTAAAAAGTAGTTATAAAAAAAACGTCTAATTTAATTATACAGACACAAATAGAATACAATAAATTATTAGCATTAAAAATGGGAGATTTAGGAAGCAAATAAATTATTTTATTTTCTTAAGCTTAAAATATTTTCATGAGAAATAAAATTTCAAAGTTGGTTCTAGATTTGATTACAAATATTTTATTTATATGCACACCATTGTATGATTGCAGCTAAATTAAGTATAGAATGTACTTAAACATTATATTCTAACAACACAAATTGAACATTTCTATTGTCAATGAGCGGGTTCTATATCTAACCCGGTAAGACCTCGAGTTAAGTGAGTGAGTGAGTGAGTGAGTGAGTGAGTGAGTGATTTTGGGGTTTATTGGCGCAAGAGCCGATTTCGGCTATACTGCGCCAAACATTTGTTTTAATATCTGTGGTCTAGACGGGAAGAGAAAGAAAGAATGAATTGAATGACAAAAAAGAGGCTCGAAAATAGAGAAAGATCACTAGGGTACCCCGGGTTCGTGAAGCCCGTGTTTACCAAAGACAGTAAACCCCGTGGGAAAAGGAAAAGATCACTAGGGCACCTCGGGATTGTGACACCCGTACTCACCTAAAGAAGGTGAGCCCCCTGAGGGGACCTCGAGTTAAAGTGGGTATGTATAACAGGCAAGGGCAAGTCATTCCAAGCTGTTTCAAGTCTATGGTACGGAGTATCAAGTGGTAATGTCAAGTGGAGAGTGGTAATTTCGCAGCCTCTCTGAATCCATCACAGATTCTTTTAATGGATAAATATCCGAAGAATGAGCTGCTTAGACCAAACTTCGAATATAGGATCTGAATAGCCTTAAGATCTGAGAACTTTAACACTGGTTGTTCCGGTAACCTACAAGAGGGGGAGAATGTACATAATGGCTGCCCTTGCAATCACATCTGGTACTGTACCTATGTGACGAAATATGTTGCAAGGAGGTCATGAAGTCTCCAGTTTCCATGAGTCCGTCAATCTTGTTGCTGAGGACAGAATCAGGATTCGTCTAAAAAAAGGACATGGTACCACTCGTGCATTCAGTTTGATCGTTGGGCATACCAATGCCACAGCATGTATCTGTTCTGAAGCTTTAAAAGAAGCCATAATAATAATCACCGATCATACAGTCCGTGGCCATCCAAGCGTCACCACACGCCCTTGAAGATACTTGCCATGTTGCAAGCAAATTCATTATATGACTCCATATACATGGTATGACATCAAGCTCTTAGAAGGCTAGTTTGACAACAGGTTTATTCTTATTGGGCAAGTGGTTGAGATCCTACATGGAATTCTGTCCTTCCCTCTAATGCAGCCAGTTCCATTTCCCTATGACAACCGTTGGATTCCAATCAATGTGAGTAGCGGAACAAAACTCTCTTTTCTTCATTAGCCAAAAAACCCTACCATTATCGAAATCTGACACTTTCTGGTGGCCGTTATTCCTTATTACACGGTGCATAACATCATATTTTCCAAAACAATCAACATTCAAAATAGATTTCCTAATTTAAACCCTGCTGTATGACTTACCCTTTATACGGATAATGACTTAATCTCCTCTTAATGCCCAGATCGATTGTGCTCAAGTGCTAATAATTAGCATATCCCAGCATCTTTTTCCTTTCATACAAATTTGTTCAAACTCTCCTGCATGATGTTTAAGTTATAAATGACAGTACTGTATTTTACACACACAAAATACATGCTAAAAGATATGTTGATTTTTCTAGATGAAAGGAATTTAAGTATTCTTTCAAAATAAAAATATATACGTGAAAAATGCAGAATATCATTTATATTGATTTATCTCTCTATGTAAAAACGTTTGTCATGATGAAGTAATAAATTTATTTATACATAAGGTATAGTTGATAAAAGCAATTACATCTTTGCAACAAAATGGAGCAAAACCACGCTTGGGACAAATTTAGATTTATGATTTAAATTGTTAAACATGACAATGCATTACAAATGTTACAGCCAACTATTAATAAAAATCCATTTGCAGAAAAATACACAGTTTTGTGTGAAATTCAAAAAAAAAAACAACCAGCAGCAAGAGTATAGTCTATCTCTCTGTGTTCTTATACAAACCCATAAGGATCATCCCGCAGTTTAGAATAAACCGTCATGTAGTGAATTAGTTGCTATCATTTTGACAAAAGGATGATTCTTTCAACTGAAAGGTGATGTTAGAGTTAGAACTACATAATGCATGTAAATTGCAGTTTTACAATTTGAGCAATGAATATATACAGCTACTAATTTGTACAATGGGAGTTGGTTCACCATTATTTGTGGACTGGGGGTACAAACTCTAGTTTTAAATAAAAAATATATTTGATAAGTTTTTAATGAAAAGTTTTGTTTTCTACGGAGTTTGAGTTGAAATTCGTTATTTAAATTGAACTTGATTATGAATATTTTAAATCAAATTATACAATCTTTTTTTTCAATTTAAAAAAACAATAGTTGATAGTGTATTACAGTTTAATGCATTTTGTTCACTATCATGCTAATTTTAGAGCGAAACAAGCAACGTAGTGCGACGTCAATAACAATCGTTCACACGAGCACGCTGAATCAAGAAATAACAATTTTACAATAGAAGATGATCACTTTGCTGTGAATTTGCAGCCACGGAATATCTCGATTGCAACTAAATCTTTTGCAGTCTGAAAAATTTATAAAATCTTTGAAAATGACAAAAGAATAACTTAAAATAATTTAAAATGCAAGAAAAGGTGTTTTTCAGAATTCATCATTTCTGCATATATTTTTATAATGCATTTATTTCTCTTTATTGTTTGGTCTACTATCATTTACATGGAAAAAACTGCCACATTTTTATGTCATATCGTATAACTTAAAGACTGGAATTTGTGTGTATAATAAACAATTTTCAAAATAAGTTATTCATCAACATTTAAATTTAATTTTTTTTACTTGGTATAAAAAACGATAAAACATACAATTCTTCAGAAAACCATGTTTTGATTATAATGATAAAAACCGGAAACTACAAAAAAAAATATTTCGGGGAAAATTTGCAAGATAATTTATAAATTATTAGAGGATTTAAAAAAAACTTTAAAAATTATTTTTTTTAGCTTTATTATAATTCTTTATTCGAAATCAGTATTGAACAAATAATTACTCATATGAAAAACATTATTCTAAAACGATCAGCAAAAAAATGGTAAGAAAACATAAAATAAACAGTGGATTGTTATTACAAAACTATAGAGAAAAATGTTGTTTATTTTATGAATTATACATTAAAAATAAGAATTATTATTAAAATTAAACATATTATATGTGCGGGAATGTGTATGCGTATGTTTGTGTGTTTGCGTTAAACTTGCAAATTTAAAACAACCATGATTGTAAAGCTAAATGAACCTTGATGTAGATATTTTTAAATTCCTTCTCTTTGTGCCATTACCATTGTTTGCTAGTTATGTGTTATATTGGTTTTGTTATTGTTATAACTTTTTTTCGCATAGAACAAATATTTCTAAATCATAACTATTGCTTTCATGAAATCTAATCGCATTCATCTTAAAACCTGATTTTAGTTAGATTATTCTCACACACATAATTATAGATTCAGACAGCTTTCGCCAAACGATTAACTTTTTGGAGTATTCTAAAAATAAGTCATCTGTGTAAGCACAGTGAACTTTTATTCCTTGAAAAATATTGTTTTTTTTTTACAGTGATCCAAGAACTCCTTTCATTTTTACTCTTTAAAATTTCCCATTTTTTATGGCAACATGCGGTATATATATAACTTCCTTTATTCAATAAATGTGACTTGATATTTTTTAATTTATATTATGTACTTGTTACAGTAATTAGGCTTAAGAGAAATAAAACTTCTCTTTTATATATAAATAAATAGTTATGTGCAATTGTACTTCCCGTAACATGTAAATTATTGCTATGTGCTTTGTAGAAATTTCAAAAACAATACTAGATGCCCCTAAAAATAACGCAAGATGCTATTTTTATGATATTCATTAAAATTAAAAAGTCGAATGTAATTTAAGGACAGGTTATGTTTATATCTGAGTTCGATGATTTCATTGAATTTGTTCCTGAAGAGTACGAAAATAATTTCAAAGAAAAGTGTATTCAAAAAAAATTTCAAAATGTTTACCTTCGTTCAATGATTATCTTAACAAAAACATCATTTTTCAGAATTTCAGTCCCTATGTATCAAAATTCATTTTCGAACTAGTTGAAATTATTTTTCTAATCACATTATGTAAAAAATGCAGTTTCCTTTAAACTATTTATCACACATATTGCAAATTCATGCTCAACATACATGATTTCACAGACAGCTATGAACATTTTTTTCTTCAGTTGGCAACTGAGCCTTTGCAGACAAGGCTCGTCCTAAAATGGGAGAGCTTTTTTATGGTGGCACCATCTAGAGGCGACCTCGCTACCAAATTTTGATACTTGAATTAATTTTTAATTCAAGCTCTCATCGGATGCTATAATTAGAGCCGTGATTTTAATTTGCAGATTGTACTAGAGACAAATTGGTACTGAAGGAATCTTTCACATGCTACATAATCATATGACATGCGTGCCTACGATTTTCGCATCCAGAACATATAGACTCCGGCTGAGGTCGAACCAATAACCTTGTGCTTAAGAAGCAGTCACGTTACCTCTAAACCACAAGATTCCCCTACTACAGTGCTTCTCAAACTTTAAATATTTGCGACCCAATATTCAATCATAATTTTCATCGCCCCCCCTCCATACAATAACAATGTGTATTGAACTCAATAATGCTAAGAAGTTAAGCCAACAGAACGACTTTAACCTCTTAAGTGCTGCCGGCGTATATAAATGTCTCGCTCAGCCAGTGTGTTAATTGCTCCAGACCTATAAGTACGTCTTTCCAAAGTCACTGCTATCCATAAAATTATTCCAAAGGCTTTAGAATGCAATAAAAAAACCTTGACAGTGTTTGCGAAAGATTTACTTATATCAGAGAATGCCCTTATTTATTCCTTTTCTATCCCCCCCCAATACACCACAAACGCACGCCTACGTGCTAAACGGTGGCATTGGGGAACAATCGCGTAATTTTTAATCGGCATTTAAGGGATTAATTACAAACTGTACAAATTATCAAGATAAGTGTTAGTGTTTGTTTTTAATGTTATTCATGACAAGCCTATGGGGCCATTGGTAATTATTAAACTTGTTCTTAACTTAGTTTTGTTAAATTAATTATAAAATACATTGCGCAGTACTGATATATTTATGAGTGTATTATATCAGTTTTTAAATGTGTTTTTTATTTTTTATTATGTTAGAATGTATTTTTTTTGTCTACATTCAGTTTAATAATAGTTTTTAAATAATCTTTTGTGTTCGACTTTTCAATACACTCGCGCGCCCCTTGTAGGGTTGTTTAAGAAACACTGGCCTATACTATACACATTTTAATGATATTCAGGACAATGGATTTAAATGAAAATCATTTCTCAACGTGAGTGGCCCTAAAACTAAATATGAAAGTAAATAAAACGCAGAATACAAAATGCGACCGCAGATAATTGCAATAAATCTAGACTTCAAAAATTTGTGTAAAAAAATATTTGTATATATTTCAGTTATAAGTATAATGCGTGGGTAGGTGATATTTGAATCATAGATTAATGTTATAAGAATGTGATTACATTATATTAAAAATATATTTAAAAACAAATACAGTGAGTTTTTAAAATTGTTGTATCATAAAGTACCTTTATAATATGTTGATATACTTTAAATGTTATATTAAGATATATTCTTCAAAGTGTGTGTGTAGTGGAGAGAGGGGTTCCCTCAAAACACCTTATAGTTCTAAGAGTTCCGTGTATGTGAAAAGTTTGAAGACCCCCTATCTTAGAAAAATATATGAATTATATTTATTTATATATATAAATTGTTTAATACAATTAATTTATTAATTAACACTTTAATTTAATATCCTGACAAACTAAAGGTAAACTATAAGTTAAAAGCTGTCAAAGCTTTATATATATATATAAACCCTAACCATAAAATAGGCTACCTAAATTTTATAAACAAGAAGAATTGATCAGTTTTTAATTAGTTAGTCAATTTAATTTACTTTAAGCTTTCATAAAATATAATTAATGTAAATAAAGATGTATCTTAATCTTTAAAAATTGTTATATACGTTTAGATTGTTATATACAATATTAATAATTTAGTTGATTTTGAGAGTAATGGGCTAAATATAAGCATAAAGTGTAGCAAAGGGGGTAAAAAAGTATATCAAAGATTAGATTGCTATAAATATAATGGGGGCGTCAATTTCTTCAGGCATCCCCTTCGAAAAGTTAGAGGAAAAGAATTGATAAATTCTTCTACTCGATTGTGTTTGAGAAGGTAGAACATTCTTCCTCTCCCCGAAAGAGATTGACGAGTCTTAAAACATTCTCATTTAGGTCAAACTTTTTCAAGACTCATTAAGGACAACGTTTCTTAATTGATATTTGGAGAAAGTAATAGAACCAGAGGTTTAATAAAATTTGTAGGAATTAAAATATAGTGAAAGTATTTGCTTTATTTCTGTGTATCTGCTACATCTAATAATTCAATAATATATACACATAATTCATAAAATATTTGCTTAAACAATGCATGGTTGTATAAAACGTAAACTATTTAAAGAAATATGCGGAATCTTTATTTTCGCCGTATAAGTGTTGCATATGATAAAATCA
>BMAO01004764.1:0-50480 GCA_019973975.1 Trichonephila clavata
TAGATAGATACGTTTGTTTACCTTCGAATTTTAATAGTGTAGATATTTGTTTTCGATGAATAAACAATAAGAAAACATTAAGAAACATTCAACCAAATAAATTTTTTGTTAGTAAGATAAAATACGAAAAATGAAGAACTCAAACATAAATATTATTCTCACTTCTTCATGACAGTCGTCGTTAAGATTTAAATATTTATTTTGAAAAAAAATGAAGTATTGTGCACAGCAAATATCAGCTATAATGGATAAAATCTATTTAAAACGTAAGCACATGAATTAGATTAAGCAAATATAAATCCATAATTTTGATTTGAAAATTTATTCCAAAAAAGCACTAATGTCATAAACAACATCAAATACAATTTTTAAGCAATATCAAACACATAATGATTACCTCTCTAGCTCGTTGTCAAAAACAAGTCATTTTATCCGGTAGTTTTAAAATTAGAGCTTTTCGAAATCACTATTTTAATTAAAACCACCCGTACTTGAACTATTTAGTACATTCTTAAAATATTTAATCATTGTTAAAGAAATTTATTCTTAATTTATTAAAGCTATCCAGATTGTAGACAGCAGTTTAGTAGAAAGGGGTGTACTAATTTTTAAAAGCCCATATGTTATATTAAATGTAATAAAAATAACAATTTTTAATGTAAACCTTTACTTTTCTTGTATGCATCAAATTTATTATTTATTTTTGCATGCATTACGCAGCATAAAATTTACTATTTTATTTTTTTTAAAATTGTCTTTTTTATTTTATAAATTTATGAAACTTTTAGAAATAATATCATTCCAACTATGTAGTATCAATGTTAACATTCATTCTTTATTCTTCTATTGATTGAGCTTTTTGGGTATTTGAAGAAAATCACATTCTTAAATTTAAAAGCCATTTATTAAGCTTAAAAACCATATTTGAGTTATTTCACACTATTATAAATCAGTAGCATTAGTTACTTGGCTATTTTTCACACACATTTCAAGTATTTTTTTCCCCTTACTTTCTTAAAATACGTTAAACCAAGCAAAAACTGTTTCTCTTTTGTCTTCATTAAAAACAAAACGTTCCTCCACATTATTTAGAAGACACATCAAAAGAAAATTAAGAATTATTTATTTATTTGTGAAATTATTTATATATCAATTGCTTCATGATGACCTCTGCTTTTATGATGACCTTACCTTGAAAATCAAGATGAAAAATTCTAATCAAAATTTTTAAGCAACAATACAATTAAATTTGAAATAAGATTTGATACCATTTTACTAGAAGAATTTTTACATCGAAGATGTTCCTAATAATCAGCGTTTTAAAGTTGAACTAAATAAAGTTGGAAAAGTAATTTGCTTCAAATAAATCATATGTTATATTAAGAGGTTTCTGTATTTTAATTATTTTCAATGAACATATGTTTGTATTCCTACAATCTAAATTTCTAACTTTTTGTTTTACTGGATTATGTATAGCTTTTCACTAACTTGTCTTGCAATCAATAACTGCCTTAACTCTCACTCTAAATCTTTTATCAATTTTTTAAAACTTTTTCTAACTTTCAAGTGTTGCAAAATTCTGACTTATTTTTATTTTATTTCTACCTTGTAATAATCAAAACATGAACTGAGATCTTATTACAGTGACAATGTATTAAATTGATTTAAGTATTAATGTTATGTATATACTGTGAATTATTATACTAAACATAAAGTTATTTATTTCTATAAATTATATACAAGACACTGAAAAATATAGTAAACTATTTTATTGAAAGCCAAATCTTTTCACAATAATTTTTAAAAAATCTATTGAGGTGAAGCTATTAAAAAAACATGTACATAGAGTCACTATCTCTTTTATTGAGTCACTATCTCTTTTATAGAGTCACTATCTCTTTTATAGAGTCACTATCTCTTTTATAGAGTCAATATCTCTGTGGTAAAGAGTCACTACCTCTGTGATTAAGAGTCACTATCTCTGTGATTAAGAGTCACTATCTCTTTTATAGAGTCAACATCTCTGTGGTAAAGAGTCACTACCTCTGTGATTAAGAGTCACTATCTCTGTGATTAAGAGTCACTATCTCTGTGAATAAGAATCACTGTCTCTGCGACACTGTCGTTATTTTTGTAATATAGTCAATATCTCCATTTCCGTTTTTTGAATCATATGATGTTAAGGGGGAAAGTGAAGTTTTTTATGTCAATACTGAAGCAGTTTTGATAAATGGCTGTGAATTCTTCCATTTTTACTATGTTTCAATGTTATTTGCGCTGTAGTTAAAAGGATTGTTAAGTTATTTTGAATATTCATCAGTAGTTGAGAATAATTATTTGCTTTAAATCCAACATTTCAGCATCTGATATCTTCAGGAAGGCTTAAATCTGAGCAAGATGCTGTCGAAAGGATTCTGTTCCAGTTAGTAATTTTGAATGGCATGGTCTTCTGTAGGTCTTATGTAGTCTTCAGTATAAGCGGTGACAACACAGGCTTCAACTCTAGAAAGTTGAACAACGCATTCTGTTGTTATTCCTGTGCAAGCATTCTTTTCTATTAGCGAGTTATTTTGCAGTGCTCCAGAAGAAGTATAAATCCAATGGAATAAAGGATGTAAGACATGTTGCAGTAATACATAACTTGCAGCATGTTGATGATCCAAATAAGAAGGATGGAAAATGCATCAAACAAAGATTCCGCCATTTTCAAAGAATTGTACATAAAAAGCGTGTACTTTGGAGCTGCCTTTTTGCAGTGTTCCAGAAAAAGAACATATCCCACAAAATAAATCATGTAAGACATGTCGAAGTAATATATCACGTGAAATACGTTGAGAAACCAAAGCAGCATGACAGAAAACGCACCAAACAACGATTCTGCCATTGCCAATGTATTATTTAACAAAAACTTATGTTTTCAAGAAAGGTAACTCACTGATTAAATAACGACTTCACTTTATTCGCTCAGACACTAAACTGAACCATTTTTCAAGGTAACAATAAAATTAAAGTAACTGTGGTATTTGTTGCGATTTTATAGTGGTTGAAACAGTGTTGTTCTTTGCTTTGTTGAAACAACTAAATTAGATGGTGTTGTTGAAACAATGATGTTTTTTCTAACAATGAAAAACACCTAATAAAATAAACATATATAAAGTTTGTTTTTTATAAAAAATATATTTAATTAATTTTTAATATTATTAATTATATTTTACTGTAATTGATACTTAATATTTCTTAAATCTATTAAACTTTATTTCGAATTCGTGTTTACATACATGTGATTATTTAAATAGCATAATTCTATGTATATTTGGTTGGAATTTAAAGTTAAAAATTATATAACATAAATAATTTGAGTAAATGTACATTTGAAGTAACAAATTGATTAACATTGAAGTAAAAAAAATTATCTCATATATATAAAATAGGCTTAGCATTGATCAAATTATCAAGAGTAGCGTGGAGGCATATTCTGAAATACAAATTAAAATATAAACACTAATGTAACCTCGAAAGTTTCTAAAACAAATAAAACTTAATTTTAAATAGAACTTAAATTTAGTTTCAAGAAAGGTTTAGATAATACTAAATTAATTTACAGAACGAAAAATAGATATATTGATAGTGAAAGTATTTGAAGATCTCTTAAAAACTACATGGTGATACGTGTCACATCCAGAGTTATAACATAATATAGTGCATATCGTCAGCATTAAGGAGAATTGCTTCAAAATTTAAGTAAAAAAAACTAAAGTAATTTTCGAAAAACTCTCATTCTGTTCAAGTTACAAATCATAGTTACTCACAGTTTCGTAACTTTAAAAATAGTTTTAAATTTTCAAAAATCCTAGTTCAGGTTCTATACAGAGAACATTCCTAGTTATAAATAGACAAAATATTACCACTGTAGAAGAATTTGTCATTGAAGGAAAATGCTTTAAGGGAACAAGGACACCATACAAATTTAAAAATTCCATTTTACAATTTTAAAATAAAAAAATAGTACATATTTTCCTGAACCTAAAAATGTATAATACTTATATGTTCATTGATAAAATAACCTTAAAATATGATAGAAGTAATTGACAAAAGTGTAAACAAACGCTTACAAATGTTTAGTTTTTTCACTTTTTCTGCAAAGCATATTTTTTTGCTTTTAGGTACACTTTAAAAAAAACTATTGCACTATATGGTTCCAAATGTTTTATACTTCTATACAGGATACATGTGCATATAGTGAGCCTGCTTTTTTAGTCGAAGTAGCACATAGGTTTTAAAAAATAGTTTTATGTGTGAAAAAGGGGGGGGGGGTGGCATAGAAATTTTCAAAAATACACAAAGTTTTTAATTTTTTGAAAGCAACTATCTTCATATTTTACTAAAAATATAGGTTCACTATATTTTTTGTATTATTTTACATATTTAGGAGATATTTTTTAAAAGCTGATACCTAAACATAAGCATGTATTCTGAGATCTCAAAAAATATGTTGAAATTAAATTAAAGAAAAAAAAATTAACAAAAAAATTATTTTAGCATTTCTATTGAATTATTAAAATATCTTTATAAACATCATAAAAAATCTAAGCTTTTTTTAAAAATCTTTAAGATATTTGTCTCATAAACAAAGAGTCATATTTGTGGCACTTTATTCTTTCGAGCATGTCCTAGTGCCCTCTAAAAAGTCTCGTTTTTTCTTCTTTCATTTTTTCTATCTCTTTTTTTTGCCAAAAATATTTACACTCAAATGCTTTTTTCGTGTAAATACATTCTTAATACAATTTTATATGCATTAGGTGTGTCACAAAAAAACGAGACTAGTCCAATAAATCATTGTATATATATTTACCAAATAAGTTCTTCGTGACAATATCACCTTCAAAGTAGTTTCCTTCAGCATTCCCACACTTCTGCAATCGGTGCTGCTATTATTGGTAACAGTTCTGGAACGAGGTCTCTTTAGGACACTTTCCGTCTTTGCCTGAACCTCTTCAGATGAAGTAAAATGGGTTCCATTTCAGCAAGATTTAACTGTAGGAAATAAAAAAAAATACTTGTGGCCAAATCAGGTGAATAAGGATATTCCTCATTACATTAATGTTTCACTGGTCAAAATTTGCCGGACAGATACGGCCATATGAACGAAAGCATTGTCTTGGGAAAACAGCCATCCTTCACTCCCCAATTCTGGTCTTTGTTTCCTAATTTTCCCACGAAGTCTTTTTTAGTACTTCAATGTAGTAGTGTTGATTAACAATTTGAGCACAGATTTGAGTGGTAACCCACTCATATCATGAATTTCGGCTTTGTTTTGGTCCGTGATCACTGAACTTGGGAACACCAGAGGTTTACCATCTTCCATGCTGACCTTCCATCCTGAAAACCGCTTATGCCATTCAATTACATGTACACGAGACAAAGTTTCATATAAGCTTCGGTTAATTTTGAAAAGTTTCTGTAGCTGATTTCTTAAGTTTCACAAGAAACTTAATCTTGATTCGACATCTTTACGGCGGAATTCAGTTGCACATGATCACTCAATGACGTAGTTCTGCCAATTAGCGCAATCGTAAAAGGTGAAACCAGCACATAAATAGAGGAGGTGCGTGAGATGACGTCCCCAAAACAATTGTTGCCACCTCTACACTTTTTTTCAAACTACATACTTAGTCTCATTTTCTTGTGTCACACCTTTTATATTATAACTAGCTTTCATGGCCCGGCGTTGCACGGGCTTATACCGAGGGTATAACTTAATCCCCATGTTAATTTCCTCCTTTTATTCTAACGCCAACACTTTTGTGGGGTTTCACGCGTACGATGTGAATGCATGTCCCGTGAGTGCGTGTCATGGCTTTGTTGCTTAACATTTTCCCTTCTCTTCGCAAATTCTCGATCCTAGTACCACTGAAGACCCGCCATGTAGGGGTGGGATGCACGTAAAATATGTCGAGAGCTCAAACGTCCTCCCGTTTGTGTGGTGTGGTAGTTATGAGAGGGGGTGCCAGCTCAGGTGTCGTCCGCGTCACTTGACCATGGTTCAAAATTACGCGGACCGTCCCCAAAAGGCCTCGTGTTGCTGAACAGTGGGACGTTAATATTCACTCAACTTCACAAATTCAGCACTTCCAATATTATTTTCCGAAATTACTTTGATTTCTTTGTTTCTTTCCTCTCCGCTTAGCCCTGCGTTGCACGGGCTTTTACCGACTGAATAACTTCACCCTCATGGAAATTTCGTGTTTCCCTCAGGCCGATAGCACTTGTGTGTGTGTGCGTGCGATGTGAGTGATTTCTTTAACAATCTCATAAAAACTCCCTTTTTCGAAATTTGTTCTTGCGTTGGTGTTGTGTGGTAATTATTAAAGGTGGGTGAAAGCTCATGTGTCGTCCTCGTCACTTGAGCATGGTTGAAAATTTCGAGGTCCGTCACCAAAAACCCTGAATAGGCAAACAGTCGAATTTAAAAATCACCCACTCACTTCCAATTCTTTCTTTTCCGAGTGAATAATTCATCCCATGGAAATTTCGTGTTTCCTTCAGGCCGATAGCACTTGTGTGTGTGTGTGTGTATGCGCGCGATGTGAGTGATTTCTCTAACTATGTCATAAAAAATCCCTTTTTCGAAATTTGTTCTTGCGTTGGTGTGGTGTGGTAATTATTAAAGATGGGTGAAAGCTCAGGTGTCGTTCTCGTCACTTGAGAATGGTTGAAAATTTCGAGGTCCGTCACCAAAAATTTTCGAATAGGCAAACAGGGTGAATTTTAAAATCACCCACTCACTTTCCAATTCTTTCGTTGCAATTTTTTATTTCCCGGAAACGAAAATGTAGTCTTTTTAAAAATAGTTGTATGCTGAAAAAAAGACAGAAAGTATAAATTTTTAAAATTACAAAATTTCACTACTATTTTAATTCTTGGAGTAAAATTGTGAGGATTTTTTTGAAATATTCGACTCGGGGGAAAAAAGTTTCATGCAATTACCTTTATAAAAGAAGAAATTATTAAATGATTGATTTAAGTATTTTGAGTGTTTTATTAAAATTTGTTCAAAAAAGTTTTTGGCTTTTTTTTAAAATCACTGATTCTAAAAGTTTTAAATTGAAAATTTCGAAGTCCGTCGCCAAAAAACTCTGGAGTAGGTGAACAGTGCGACTTTTTAAAAATCCCTCACTCACATTTCAATAACGGAAAAAATATTGCAACAGCAAGTTTGACCTTGGCCGCTGAGCGTTAAACAGAGGGGGGGGGGAATAATAATGATTCTCGCGCATGCGCAAAGCCTTTAGAATGTCTTTAAAGTTTTCATTATTTTTGAGGGCTCAATTTTTAATTGAAAATTCCAAGTTTTCACATATTGATTGGAAACAACAATAATTTTTGAAGAAAAAAGGTTACAAAAATAATGCTTATATTATTTCTCGCAAAAACTTTATTTTACGAAAATCACAAAAAAAATCTTTAAAATTCGTAATTTTTAAGCGAAATCGACACACGGGAAAAAATTTCATGCAATTTTTTTTTTCAATGAAGAAATTATTAAATGATTGATTTAAGTATTTTGAGTGTTTTATTACAATTCGTTCAAAAAAGTTTTCGGCTTTTTATTTTTTAAATCACTGATTCTGAAAGTTTTAAAAATAATTTTTATATAAACGCAACGATATTGATTCATATGAGAAAAAATCATAAAATATGCAAAACAGCATTGTTTTGTTAAAAAAAAAAAGTTGTTTTTTTTCTATAAAATTCTTTAAAGAAAGATAGTTTTTTCCCGGAAACGAAACTGTAGCATTTTTAAAAATAGTTGTATGCTGAAAAAAGAACAGAAAGTATAAATTTTTCAAATTACAAAATTTCACTACTATTTTAATTCTTGAAGTAAAATTGTGAGAATTTTTTGAAATATTCGACACGGGGGAAAAAAGTTTCATGCAATTACGCATTATTTTAAAGTAAACTATAAGTTTTATGAAAGAGAACAAAAATTTTGATACTGATAAATATTTTAAATGAATATCAGAAATGCATTGAATGCATTTTAATTTTTAAAAAATTTCACTGAAAAAAACATTCAAAAAGAAAATAATACTATTTGATAAAAACATTTAATTTTTTTAATTTTAATTTTATAGTTTTTCATTCCACTCTGTGTTAAAATTATTTAAACACGTATCTGCGAAAAAAAGTATATTATAAAAAACTAACTTATTAATTATTTTCTAATAAAATTGATTAAAATTGCTCATTTAGCAATTAATTGTGACATACCATTTGCTTACATAATGGCAGCACTGAAAATGAAGTAAATTTCAGATCAGTGGGGATGCAGCAAGTGAATTCAATCATTGAAGAAGAGAGAATTAAAATATATTTCAGAATATTTCCTTTTTGTGTGTAATGATGTGTGGCGACGCAATGTCCAGTAGGAGAAAAAATTTAAGACAAGTATGAAAAAAGGCGACCGGCGGGTTTCTGCGAGGCGGACATCCTCCTTCGCATTGACCGCGCACGGCAGTGCTGCAGTTATAGTCTTGAGTGTAGCGGGAGCTCTGAGCACTCGCCACCAGACAGTTAACCAATGTTTGGCTAAATGTAAAATCGCGTATTTTAAATTATTTTAAAAAATCATTACCTTTATTTTAAGGGCGTAATTTTTACGTTAATGCTCTCAAACATCACCAACTATTTGCAAAAATAACGTACTTTGAAATAAAAAATGTACAAATTACTACTTTTTAATTTATTTCTCAGAAAAAAACATAAGTTTACGAAAATCACAAAATGTTTTTTAAAATCCGTAATTTTGAAGCAATTTTTTCAATCTTCGTATATGTTACGGATAATATTACTGTACACACGGAAAAAAGGTTTTGTGAGATTATCTTCATAAATGACGAAGTTATTCAATGTGAAGTAAAAATTAAGACTACTTTTTAAAAATTCTTTAAAAAAAAAGTTTTGGAAATTTTATTTTTTAAATGAATGGATCTAAAAGAGAAAGGCTTGAAGTTAATTAGTGTAGAATATCGATTTAATAACACGAAAAGTAATTCATACCCAACGATTTAGAAATAATTTTCATAAAAACGCATCTGTTTTAACACTATTTTAAAAAATTCGAAAAAAATGGAAAATATCGTTATTTCACAAAAAAAATTATACCGTGTCGTGGCGAAATAAATGATCTTTCCGATTCTGTAATTATTTTTTGTCTCATTTCGACACCGAAAATTAGATGACAATTTTAATATGGTGGAAAACGTAAGATTACCGCTCGGCCGAAACGGAAGGGAAGTTCCGCCAAGTAAACAACCGGCAGGAGTAAAACAATTCGGCGTTTTAAGGTTTTTAATTAATATCTTTTTAACTAATTACAATATCGGAATATAAATAGGCAATACGGCTTCCCCGGAAAATTTCCGATCTTTTGGTACCTTCCGCGACTTTCTGCGTGGTGCTGTTCGTGAGAAGATAGACGCACATAGATAGATAGATAGATAGATAGATAGATACGTTTGTTTACCTTCGAATTTTAATAGTGTAAGATTAAGGAAATATCCCAACAAAGCAGGGATACAAAAATAAGCCAATGAAAGTTGAATATATAGGTAAGAGTAAAAGGAGCTGAGTGATACTACATTATACAAAATAGTGGCTATGCAGTCAGACTACGTCATTTGCGAGGGGTATAAAAATGGATGTCTGAGAGCAAGGCGGCAATTGTCGCTGTGTGTCTCAGATTAGAAATCTGGTATAGCGAAATTGTAACAATGATCTCCAGTTATCATTTGAACGAAGAACTGCGATGGTGAGCTGTTGGGAGACTAGAGGCAAGGCAAAGTCAGTGGCTAAATGGACTCATGAATGTTAGTCCGTCTGTGATTTATAGACTTTGGCAACAATTTCTAACCATAGATTTGGCATCCAGGAGGTTAAGCCAACGATGGCTACGCGAATGCGAATAACCGATATTTGTCATTATGTGCAGGAAGAAATAGAACCGTAACTTCGGTTAAACTCAGATCCACTTTCGCTGCAAGCTCCGAAAGGTTGTTATCAAGGTCAATCGTGCGTCGAAGCCTTCACGTATGTGGTCCATATGCAAAAAAAACCAGCCATTTGCGTCCCGCTCGTCACACGATAAGCGGGAACGTTAGAGAGTATAATGGGCACTCCAACATGTCCACTGGACGCGCGATCAATGGAAAGCTGTTCTTTTTGTGGATGAGTCCAGGTTTAGCCTTGAAAGCGATAGTAGGCGTATTTTCATTTGGAGAGAACGTGGAATTCGTTTTCATTTACGACACATCCTTGAAAGAGAGATGCATACGGATTAGGCATTGTTTATGTTTGGGGTGGTATCTCTTTGGGTGGACGCACGGACCTTCGTGTCTTTTCCAGTAGAAATGTTAATGCTCACACCTGTACAGATGATATACTGAATGCTTATGTGCGCCCTTGTGCTGGGGCAATAGGGGATGCTTCCGTACTACAGGAGGAAAAGACAACCACACATCGTGGGTGCTTATCTTGAGCAGGAAACAATTGAAAGTATGCAATGGCCAGTTCAATCATCGGCCCTTAACCCTATACAGAACGTTTGGGTTGTTGAGGACGTGTAACTGCTCTCAATCCCCCTAATAGGACCCTAGCCAAGCTTTCAACTATCTTGGAAGAGCATTAGCTCGCACTTCTTACAGAGTTAATAGACGGTATATAATTAGGAGCATCACACATCGATGCATGTGCTGCATTGCTTCTCGGGGGTATCATACACAATATTAAAGGCACTTTTCCTATATCAAACTGACACATCCGATTTGTTCATTGTATACATATACTAATTTTTATAACACCATACTTGTCTGGGGATTTATTTATATCCTATTTTACCTTCCTTTGTGTTGTATAATGCGTATAAGAAAGTTTACGCATAACTTTTTGAGTTACTATCATTTTTGTGATTTTGCCTTCATTTATGATAAGCAGTGTATATGCCAATAAACAACAGTGGCAAGATTGTAATATTATGTTATGTCTATCATTCGTATCCAAGTCCATGATTCTCCATTATTACTTATTTAATCGAAAGGTAGCAGTCGGTAAAGTTGGTTTGTGTCTAGGTCTGTGAGATTGTGAGTCACGCACATTTATTTGTTTCGAGTTACTATTTGTGCAAGTATTTGATAACGTATGCTATTTTCCACTTCCTTAAAAGGATCCCAAGTAAGGCTCTCTTTTGCATACGGGCCCAAGACCTCAAGTAGTTTCTTAAAATGTTACTTAACATAACTACTCAATGATTGGTCGAGCTTCTCACCTAAACTTAAACGCAAAAATAGCTGACCTCTCTGGTAAGCCAATCGCTGAATCTTCACTCGACACCAACTTGTTTTAACTATTTACATTTGAAATTTTTCTCTCTTTAACTCGGATTCCTTTGCTGCAACCGGATTGACTAGGCATCGCCCCGCCCACTCCCATCACAAAAGTCAAATTTTTTCATCAATTTTTAAAGTTTTAAATTTATGTTATAATTGTAATTTTATTCATATCAAAGTAATTCTTTCATTTTATTAATTTGTAATAGTTAAATTTTAAATATTATGTATTAAAAAAGGGCAATTTTTGAAAACGTTTTTAATGTTATCTAAAATGTCATGAAAAGAGATGAAGGATCGGAAGAACTAAGTGCTCTCACCTCACACCAAGCTACCAATACGAACTACAAAACATTACTGAGAATAACTATCTTTATTACTGAAAAGCTAAATAATATTTGATTTAGCGTCATCTTCAAAAATATTTGCTTGCTATAAGCCTTTTAAACCGAATAAATAACTGGAGATTTCATACGTTGGTTTTCTAGATAACCTTATAGAATTGAAAAAAAAAACATCCTTGTCATTTCATTTTATAACTTTTCATGTATCTTCTTGAGGTCGCTTGCTTCCTGAGGGGTGATCGTATGATAATGTGAGAAGCATCGACTTGAAATATTTTATTTTTCGTCGCGCTGCATTTTAAGTAAACTCCCCCTTAAATATTTTCATTTGAGAGCCCCTCAAGCGATTGGTTCACTCACTCTCTTATCCTAAATATTATTCGAGCTACAAATTGAAGTCGCGATATTTTATTTAACTCCCCTTTAAAATCTGGAACAAGAAATATAGATTAGATTTCACGGGATTCATATTTTAAGAGAGGTAAAAGCTTTTAAAGTCGCATTTTTCAAGTTGACATTTTTTTTTCAAAGCCGAGGGCTTTTAAAGTGAGAAAAAATTGGCAAAGGGAGAGATTTCTTTCCAAAATTGGGAGAGGAGTTAGATGACTTTGAACATTTCAAAATTTTTCCCTCTCCTGTTCGATAAACTAAAGGGAAAAAGGAAAAAAAAATGGTGGAAATCAAAAGTTCTCCATTTTCGATGACATTTGATATCTTCCCCGTCGCAGAATACGAATATGACACACAGGAATGTTTTTTTTAAGACTATTCTGAAAACGGTGCACAGTAAAAATCCCACGGAGATATTCAGTGTTAAAATTTCATACATGGAAAGAAAAAGTTCTAAAATTCTGGCAGTAAAAAAATGGGGAGCAAACACTGTTTTTTTTTTTAAAATTAATGCGGTTTCCAATCAATTTGCTTAAAACGTGGTTGTTTATATCATACCTTCTTCAGGGAAATTATTAAAGATCATTTTCAACGCATTTTTTCTCAGATAGTACCGGATGACCAAAAAGTATGCCTACACTTTCAAATATTATTTACAAAAAAAAAAAAAAAAAAAAAATGCAGATATTCACTTATGGTTTCTTATATTCCGTAAAGAAATAATAAAGTTGTTGCACAAGGTTTTATTACTCGATTTCAATGTGCGGACTAATAGTTGCAATCAAAACATTGTATATATACAAAATTTCGGTCAATGTTCTACGAAGTATTGCAGGATCAACATTCTGAATGGCCGTGGTAATTCATCAGTGTCGCGAATTAGAGATTGGCAAGCAATGTTTTTCACGTCCCTTACAAGAAGTTCAAAAGTCAAATGTCTAGAGATATAGGTGGCCACAGTGTATTAGACTTCTTCTTTCCATCCAACGCCCCCGTTGGTGTGGTAGTTAGGAGAGAGGATACCAGCTCAGGTGTCTCCTGTTCACTTGACCATGGTTCAAAATTACTAGATCCGTCGTCAAAAGCCCTCGTGTAGCTGAACAGTGTGACATTAATATTCATTCACTCACTCACTCCATCCAACGTCCTTAAAACTTTTTTTCACTTCCGAGTTCCAGTGTGGTGGGACCTCCTTAACGCTGTAAATTTAGTGAAGATTCAAATTCGATAAACCATGCGCTTATTATTGTGGGGAAGCCATTTTGAAACAAGAAGGTTTAAAAGCGTGGACATTGCGCCTTCTAGTTTGCAAAAAAATTCCATTACAGAAACTTTAATCTTTTTTTTTTATGGAACGTTGTTGTTGTTTCTAATGCCACCTGTCTGACGGTGCCAGATCGAGGCCCCCGAAATTCATCGTGGCAAGGGGCTAGACGTACACCTGTCGTTAGCTTTTAGCTTTGAGCATCATGCAGGTGACAGTACGATTGGGCTTGGATCATATACGGTAGATGGCGACACCACCTACTATCTCCACATCCACAATTTAGGAATGGAACGAGGTGAGGGAAATATTCTCCAGCCTCCTGTACCCGTGGTTTCTGCTGCTACCACACACTAGGCTTTCGGACCCACTGATTTAACGAACACGTACTTCGTGTGTACTCGGAGGGTATTTGGTGGCAACGAGCATCGATGCAGGCCTTCCGGTCTGGAGTCCGATGCGTAAACGTTTCGTAAAAAGTCGTAAGTGAAAATTTTCTTTCATTTTAATTCTTTTTTGAAAGTGTAGCTATACTTTTCGGACAGCCTATACCTTACTTGTAATCTGCTTTGTGCATGTAACATATATTTCCAGATTTGATTGAAATAAACCGTTTAGAAAATAACTCTACTCATTTAATTGTTTGAAATAACACTTTGACTTACTTTAAGATTAGCGTAAAATATTAATTAACAGATTATTACAAGCTCGTTTCAGCTAATTATGTAGCAGATAAAACATACAAACAAAGAAACTCAAGTTGTATTTTGTTAATAGTTTTATCAAAACGATGGATTGATATTAGTAAAAGTTATCGTTGAGAGAAAACTTCTTTAATAAAGTGGCTTATCATTACTTTGGCAAAGACAATCGATTTACCGTCCAAAAATGCATGAAACATCCTGAATATATTGGAGAATTAATACGTCGTCATTTGGGATGGCATGCACTTGGATATCTCGCTTGATATTCAACAGTTCTTCGTTGATTTGTAATGCACAGCGCGCGCCAGAAGCCCTTTCCAATTTTAATGCAAATGGGTGTCTTTTGACATGATAAATTTCTCCAGTCGGCCCATTGCAGGGCTTTGTCTCTCTCTCACAGAGGCAATGCTGTGTTTGTGGCTCGCTTTAGTATATTCATTGAATTCCATTAATGCTTTACCTTAAGTATTAAGTATTTATTATTATGCGTCATTGTAGCATTTATGAGATATATATTTCAGTTTGGAGAGATATTTCAGTTTCACTTCTTTACTTTATTTCACTTCATGTAGTTAGCTTTCTTTACATATCACGTTCGTCTGTCAGAAGGTGTTAGTTAAGATTTAATATAAAATTGAAGAAAATATCAGGTGTGTTTCTAGAATGAAAACCCTGCACTATAACCTATAACAACTGAAACTCAAATAGTGCATAATGGAGTGAATGCATTTAAATGCATACTACATTCCACATATCTATCTCAATTCGGTATAATATTTGCTGTAATAAGAAAAACGTGCAAACATATTTCTAACTCACAATCTTGACTCAATTTATCCTTTAATATTTTCGTTGGAGATAAGGGCTACAAACACTGGAAGGTGCAATTCACTCCGATTACACTATTTTTTATATATACATAAGCTGACTTCAGGAAATGAACATTTACTGGTTGGAAGATATAGAAAAATTCAAAGCGAGTGCCGCTTCACCGGACTGTTTTGAAATTGAGAGTTTCCACCTTGTTGAGAAAACACGTGCTTAACCCCCCCCCCTCACCAAAAAAATTCAAAAATAAACCAATAAAAAAATTGCGATTAAAACTTTGCAAACAGTAAATGTTAAAACTGATAATTTAGTGCGTATAAAGGAAAATATCTGTAAATTTTGCATATTATAAGAAAAGAAGTCATGCACTATCAATTATTGAACGTGAAACCTCTCTCAACATGTTATTAAAAACCTCTCTCTTCACTTCTTAATACCGTTCATTTTTAAATACAAGCCGATCGAAGTATGAGCTAAAAATGCACTTTTCTTCAAAAATTTAAGCAAAGTTTTAAGCGATATATAAGCCAAATTGAACGGTAGAAGTCCCTGTGACTGACAAACATATCACCAGGGGAATGAAAATAATGCTAAGTGGCTAAAATGTGCGGAATACATTCCAATCAAATTGCTGTAAAGCAAAACGCCAGACGTAAGGAATTGTAGTTTTATTTATAATAGCCCTATCTCGAGCAAAATTATTTATTCATTCATTTAGTCTTTTTCAATCTCTGAGCTTGGCCTTATTTTTGTGCCTTTTATTTTTTCTTTTTAGAAAATAAGTGAAAATAGTAGTTTGTGTACGGCACGTGATCTACGACCTATGTTTCACGTCAAGGAGAAAAAAACTCAATGCATAATGATCACATGCATTTAGACATTTTCTCTTCACGTAAATTTTACGAACTATTCGGTGTGACTTTTTTTCTTCCTTAATTATAATAGTTTCATTTAAAACACCCAAAATTCAACAGATTAAAATCCCTTGCGCATGGCTAACGAAAATGGTTAAATAAATCGTTTTTCCTAAACTACGTTTTGTTCAATATCAGCGGGTCCTTATGTTAGCCGATCCCCTAACTTTTGTTTTTAGAAAGTTTCAAAAATTCTCGGCTTATACACGGAAATATACGGTAATATCTTGCCTTTATTATAGATTTAGATTCTTTTTATAGCACTGTAATTAATGTTTGTAGGGCAGTCAAGCTAACTATTATTATAAAATGTTTAAATAATTACTACCGTTCTGATGTTTAAATTAAATTTACGGAATGGGAGAACATTGTAATTTGTAAATCAGTCCGGAGAGTAAATTAATAATGCTGAAATCAATTATACGATTGGGATAGGAAAACCATTACAAATATTGTAACTCGTATTTTGGAACGCAATTGTTTGTGCAGTTAGAGTTTCGAACAATCTAATGTGATTTACTTAAAATCTTTAATGTGTTTTACAGTATATTCCAAACTATGCTTAAATGAGAAATAATATTATTTTCTGTATATTCTTCATTTTCTAAAATTAAGTTTTATCAAAAATATATTCCCAGATAAGCAAATTTATATATTTGTAGATATACTTAATTCATCACTTATTCATATTATTTTTGAAACTTCACGTATAAAATATCTGGATCTCATAAATATGTGGCATTTCAGGCATATATCAGGGAAGATTGTCGTACACATATGCGTAAGAAATATAGACGTAATTATTCATCGGATAGATATTTTATCAGTTATTCTATGAAGTTTGTTATTCTCAGAGAAGTAACATTTAGGTATAAAATCATGAATATAAATAACTCCATCACTAAAACACAAAGATTTTCCTTAAAGGTGTAAATTTGTCACGTTTCCCTTTTTGATAAATTAACGCGCATACAATTTTTTTTTCCGTGATTGATTTGCCATTAAAAATTATAAGAGAGTAGAGAAATTTTAACAAAAAAAGAAAAAAATCGGTTATTATTTCATTTGATCGAAGTTATGAAATTGCGAGTTTTTAAAAAAAAACCTAGTTTAGACTGAAGCCCTATCTACATATATGGCAAATTATTATAATTGTATTTTTCATAAAAAAGAAAATGTTTTGATCATATGTTATTCTTACTTTTACTTTTGCTAAAAATTGTATTCGAATAATTTGTTTCTTGTAATAATATTCTTAAAACAAATTTATATATATACAGTCGACTTTCGATGATTCAAACCTTCGATAATACGAACCTCTCGATAATTCGAAGTATATGCTCAGTCTCTTGAAAGTCTCTTGACAATTCGAACTGAATACGTTTGTGTACACTAATTAATTCGAAGTAAAATCTGTGGCTGTCCTGACTACAACACGCCATATATGTAATTCGAAGTTATTTTATAAAACTATCGACAATTCGAACACTCACTATCATGTACAGTCCTGTAGCAAACAGGTTGGAGATTAGAAGTTTTGGGTTGTATTGTCTCTGCGTGTTTCCCCTGTATCGTAGCCTTTTAATGGCCATCTACCTGCTACCTTCTTAGTGTTTTCTGGATCATCAGGCGAAAATACACTTTTATAGCTTTCCTTCTTCAAGTGGACAATAGACCAACCACATCTGTTGTTAGCCGTCCATATCTTTCGCTTAACACGTGCGTTCAGAAAGGATGGTCCACTATTGAGAAGAGATGCGTAGGATTGTGTATGAATATATTGAATGTATTCTTTTAATATACAGGACTTTTAACTTCTGTATAATATTTATATGTTCTTTTTAAAAATTACTTTAAAATAATTTTATACATATGTACAATTTTTGTTTTACTTCATAGTTTAAAAGTTAAATGTGTTAGAAAACAATTTTTTTTCGAGTATTTTGCGAATTTTTTTCTACTCTCTTGATAATTCGAAGTTTTTCATTGGTCCCTCCAACTTCGATTTATTGAGAGTGGACTGTATTTCAATTAAATTGATACTAAACATTAAAAAAATTATTCATTTATACGCTATTTCAAAATAACGTTTCCAAACGTAATAATTCGCCTTAAACATATCGCAACTAAAAATGTTTTGAAGTTGTTTTTTTATAAAAAATCATTATAGTACAATTTATTCAAAAATTTTATGTGTCTTAGTTATTCAGTTCAAGAATTTGTATGTTGAATTTTTTTTGATATCTAAATAGTAGTGATTTTAATAACTAAAATAATAGCATACAAATAGTTTTAAATAATACTGATTTATTACAATAGTTTCATAAGCAGAAATATTTTACGATACATATATATATTACAAAAATATATACAAAATAGTTATAATCCTAAGATAACTATAGTCATGATAGAATAAAGTCTTAGCCACAGTAGTACTTGTGCAAACTCCTGGCCTTAGGAACCATGATTGCAAGTTTAAACAAAGGTTTTTGGCCAGCCAACCTTCACCTGAATTTGCTAATACTCTGGGTCATAGGGAAAGAGAGAGTAAGAAATTTCTAGAGAAGTTTAACTATTATTATAAATAAAACCTTACCCTATTAATGTAAAATGAAAATATTATAGCCTATAATACTTACTAGAATATTTTAAAATCAAAGCTAAAATAATTAGACTTACCACGTGTGTACGGCAAAAACCATTTTCCCGGGCCATAGAAAGGTCAATAACAGTAACGCATAAAATTATTAAGTTTTGATAAAATATCATTAAGACTATATATATACACATTTAAAAACTCTAAATTTTGTTTTAAAATTTATAGGAAATAAAAGTGCCACCCAGACATATACAATTAATTTTAAATAAAATATAATATTGTCAATTTACTTAGCTTGAGGTGGCATCTATCGATTAACTGTACAACTAATAACATATTTCTTATATTTAACTGTTAAGTGTATAGCATTTTATAAAAAAATTTAACACACACACACACACACACACACACACACACACACACACACCACACACACACACACACACACACACACACACACACACCCACACACACACACACACACACACACACACACACACACACACACACACACACACACACACACACACACACACATATATATATATAAGCTTGACAAATACGATTGTTAAGTAGAAGAATTATTACCTAGCTAGACATGATGGGGTTAAATTTGATAAGTCGGACAACAGCAGATAACGCCGCGGACTGCTGATTCCTAGATAATGAAATCCCCACATTCAAACGCTCTCATACAGTGGCAATGCTTATAACGAAAGACAGTCAGGAATTCAGCTACGTCACAGACCGACAGCGGAAAATGGGAAATTATGTTTCTTAGAAAATTAAATTATGGAGGTGACTCTGGTGATGGAGTTTTCGTGATGAGAATGTATTGGAAAGAGGAATGGGTGGATGCTTGATTGTTTTAATAAATTAGTCTTGTCTTTGGAGTTATTTATGTGCTTATGCATGAAGTTACAATTGGAATTAGTAATGGATGCTTTACGCGCTCAACCAGAGAGGGAGTTTTTTTAACAACGAAAAAACACACACATTATTTTTAAGTTTAATGTGAATGAGTGTTTATTTCGTAATATTTAGAACTATTCTCGTAATGAGAACCATATGCTCAAAATGACACTTTATGAGGGAAGAGTTATCTCTTCTATCAGTGTGTGTGTGTGGGGGGGGGAGTTGGAAGGAAGATTAGCCATAGTCAATGTAACTTAATTTTATTTTTCTCGATACGGACAACAAGACAAATTTTATTAATCAAAGTTAAGAAATGCACCCAAAAACTCTATATGAATAACAATATCGAGGCAGATGAGATACGAGAAGACTATAAATAAACAGATCACTTACGTCAAGGCAATATCTTCTAATTCTTAGCGACCGAATCATTTGATTTCTATTTGACAAATCGTCAACTTTAATATTACAATATTCAGCTATGAAGTATCCACGCCTCACTTCACGTTTGATCAATCTCTGCTAACCGAAACAGTCAAACCTCTCTCTAATCTCTAACTCGAAAGTTTAATCTTTATATACAAGACTTAATTTACATACTCATATCTTTTTCTTCGCAGGAAGGCTTTCAATAAATTAAATTTTAAAGACCCATTTTTCCCCAAGAGGATTGTTGGAAAAATCCAAATAGACCCGTGACAACTTGAGTGCTTCTAACATTTCGTAGTAATTACGTCACGCGTTAATATAACTTGTAAATCGCTGGGATGAATTTGTAACTCATTCGATGATATCAATTCATCCCAGGGTTAAATAAGGTTCATTTATTATACATAGACCCAGTTGATGGATGTATAAAAAATAAAGGCAGAAATAACCTTGGGGAAAGATTCCCGCGTGATGGTCACACCAGGGTACCCGCAGTCTTACCGTGTAAGTACTCTATTCTGGTGGCGCCATCTAGCAGTTATAACAAAAATAAAAATAAATAAAATCACTGGTTACAAACTGATAATTAATTTTTCATTTTCGAGATCTTTGCATCATTTTAGATTATTTAATATGTTTCTTAGGTTAAAAAATGCTTTAATGTGATACGTAATAAACTGATTTAATTTAGATAATTTTGAAACTTAATTTATAAATAAATATTTTCTGCTTGGGTTTTTGCTGTTGACGAGGAAGTTATAAATTTCTGTCTCGGTGCCTCATATTGGACATAAACACGAAACTAATTCTCTAAGGACGAACTTTTTTTTTATTTGGGACAGTTTTTTCTGACAGTGTTCTTATACGCGCATTTATGTACAAGTACTTTGAATGTGGCGCCCCGTTTGAGAGTGCGCAACTATGTGCGTCACGGAAATCGAGTGATGACGAGAATGTTCGTCAATCATAGAGTAGATGTCGCTGTTATATATTGGATAAAGAAAAGATGCGTTATTTTTATAAAATTGCCAATTTTAGTACTAATACTTATTTGGAATTTTCATGGATATACATGAATTTTACTGACCGTCAAAATTCCCGGACTAAGAGACCTAAACACACACTAATTTGTTCCTTTTTAACTGACAAAATATTTTCAACCTGTCTTGGCACTAAGGAAGTTCTGGAGAGGTGCTGTAGGGTTGATCACAGATCACTTACCAAAAAGAAAATAAACACCATTGCCTTTCTCATCTTAATAAAAAAAACTGTTCATTAGGCAACATGGCATTGGACCATAACTAGTATGTCAGCACATGGTTCTAACATCAAACTATTGGCCTTTGGACCCCTCTATAGGTAACTTCGGTCTCAGAGCCTGATCGGCATCCCGCATTTGGTCATGGCTGACCATATCTGAAGGAACCCTATTATAAATCGAATTTCCGATTTTTGCCTAAGCTCTAAAAACATCTAAAAATATTATATCATCCCTCAAAAAAAAAATCGTTTTGCGAATTTATATTCTGTTTCAGCCGGTGCATACGGGAAAACATGAGTTCATCTTAAATTTTTCTTATATTTTTATTTATTTGTTTTACTCCGATGTCTGGGCCCAAAATGTTCTAAACATCAAGTAATTTGAGAATTATGTTTTGTTTTTCTCAAAAACTACAATTTAAATAGCCAATGTTCCCTACCTTTCACGCATGACGATTATACTTGTTATGACACAAAATCCTGCAATTTTCCATGACGAAGGTACTCGTCAATCACAGTTAACTAGTGAAAAAAAAATTTTTTTTGCCGTGAAAACAGTAAGACAGATTATTCAAAAAGAAATAATAAAAGCAATATATTGTAATTTCCAAAACTTTAATTTGAGACGCCATGTTGTTTTGCGTCAAGTGTACAAATCTTACAATGAAATGTATTTGGGTTTATACAGCAGGCAATTTCTGAAAGAACAAATGTGTGTAAAAAAGATTGAATAGAGAGGGAAGGAAGGGATAGCAGGAAAAAAGGAAAGAGACGAGAGAGGGAGGCAGATAGATGAAAGTGTTGAGAGGATGAGAAGAAAGGAAGAAATCAGAACAAAAGGAAGAGGTAGATGAAATGGAAAAGCGAACGTGAAGAGGGAAATGGATAATAGAAAGAGTAAGGAGAGAGAGAGAGAGTAAGAAAAAAGTAAGAGAGGAAAAAAGAAGAGACAAATGAAACGGATAAGAAAGACGAGAGGGAATAGAGAGAGGTAAGAGAGTAAATAGATAGAAAATTGAATAGAGAGAGATAACTACGAAAACACAACGAAGAGAAAGAGATAAAGAGAAAGAAATGAGAGATGCGCGCGAGAGAAAAAATAGTGAAATAGTCTGATAGATTGAGAGAAAAAAGAAAGTAAGAGATAGAGGGAGAAGGGAAAAGATAGGGACAGTCAGAGAAAGAAAAACGAGTGACAGACAGATATGTTGAAATTTTCCAGTCGACTCTCTACATAAATTAAAACAATATTACCTATTTAAGACACATTCACTCCTATTTCACTCTCTTATTTTGCTTAGGCCAGTCACTACTTAAGTATTAGAGAAAAGGAGGAATAATTTCAGAGAGCTCATAGAAAGGAATTACAACGTTTCCTGTTTGAAGTGCCTTACTTAAATTTTATGATAAACACACTGTTCTCTCACTTTTATAATCGAAATTGAAGAAGACATTTTTAAAGGCTTACAGATTTTAAGTGCAAACAGAGTAAAAATAAATCCGTAAGTAAAAAAATTAAAAACAAAGAAATTTGTGTTCCCAACTTTGATAATATTTTTTTGCTTTCTGGCACAAAAAAATTCACAATGAGAAATATTTAGTTTTTTTTAACGTAGTATGTCAACCGCTGTCTTGAACAGGAGATAAGGAAAATGATGGCATAGAGAATACAAGCTACAAATCTGAATAAAATTTTAAAACAATTTTTTTCACGCTCATCATTTTTTTCGTTTAGAATTTGATTAATAAAGTGCAAAATGAAATCTCTTCCATGGATTTTAATTAAATTTTAGTAGAACAATGAAAAAATTAGAGTGAAAATTATCCATGAAGTTTTATAAATAATATAAATAATTTATTCATGAAAATAAATTTCAGAAAATACACTTTCATTAAAAGTTTAGAAAAAGAAAAAAAGTTTTTCTTTTTTTAAAGTTCGTGGTCGAAATGAAAATTCTAAAACGACAAGGTGCTGAAAGCAATGTAATAAGGAAATTATGGTGCACTAGCACGCACCCCCCCTTTTTTTAAGGAATTTTTATAAATAAATGCATAATCACATGAAAGTGATTAAATTTTTTTTAGAATTTTTCTTTTAGTACTTTACGCTTTCGCAATTTTCCTTTTGATACTTAAAGCTTAAATAAAAAAGTACTTTCTACGTTCTAATACTTCAGTGAAAAGTTTTTTTTCCCATAAAAGTTATTTTCCTTTATATCTGTTATGCATTTCATATTTTGCTATTACGAAAAAAAAAATTAACCTTGTAGCTTAAATTTTTGACTTTGTACGTTTCCATTAATTATTTGGTTAAAATATTCTGTTGGATTTATTCAACACAGTTAACTGAATTATTCTTTTCAGTTTCAAAATTCTCTAGCAGATGGCGTGTTCTCATCTCTCTTTTTTTATATAAGAAAAAAGCGACTCACACACACTCACTCCCTAATCATGAAATTTCCAGAAATATAAGACCAACTTATTTGAAATTTGATAAGCATGCTTCTTTTGATAAATATAAATTCCCGACTTTTAACTATTAGACCCCATCAGGTCTTAAATTCAGTAAACATTTCCCCCCAATGGGGCTGCGATTAGTATTTTTACCATTTGCAGACTTAGTACATTCCCCAGGAGCTGGTATCACTTTTTAGTGCGGCACCATATAGGTGATACCAATTGCCGCAAGTAATTTTGACACCCAGTTTCCTCCCCAGAGGGAGGCACCTGAGCTCTGACGATGCGAACCTTATCTAAGAAGAAATTCAGTAAACATGGTTTTTTGTTTGTTTGTTTGCTGAGTAGGGATTTGCTAAGAGTGGGATATCAGGAAATCAATTCAGGGCAGAAGGAGGGGGGGGGGCTTCCTAGGACGCACAACATAATTACGAATCTTTTTTCAATACAAACGAAAGCTTAATGCATGAATTAAACACCATTAACTTAAAATAGTCATACATCATGAAATTCCCAGCGAAGCGAGAGAGTAACGGGGAGTATGGAATAAAAGGGCATCTAAGTTAAATCCATAAATTGACTGTAAACTTTTAACTTTGATAAAATTCTAAGACTTTGAATTGGCATCGGGAAAATCGGAAACATTACATATCGTTAAATAACTGAAAAATCAATTACAAAATTCACTCTTTTCAAACACGATACAAGTTAATTAAAAAAAAAAATGGTGAATATAATCTGAGCTTAATGTCTCGGCATTTTTATTATTTCAATTCAGTATTTCCAAAATTTATATTTAAGTTTTCCTTTATAAGATTTTTCCTTTATATCAATGTATTACACGATTCAGAATTGGAATTCAATTTTAGTAAATATATCTGATTTAAAACTATGTATACTGAACATTCGAACAATATTGGAAGATAAGCTTAGTTTTAAATCACGCTAGTGATGACATTCTAAGATGTTTCGCGTGATATTAAGCAATTATTCTATGATTTAAAATTTACAACCTACGCGAAGCGTTGATTTTAAGGCATCAAAGGATTCTTTTTGACAAACTAAATGTCTCGAAATAATCTTTTTCAATACTTTACTTATTACTTAGTATATAGCGTCTATGTTGCATAATATTGATTTACGTCTATCATCTTCTGGAGCTGAGGAATAAATACCATTGTGAATATTTTCAGGTGATATATGGTTTGCAAATATTAAGATATCTAATTTTTATTCGTTCTTTATAGAATTAAGGAAAATAATTCTTCACATGTATTCACATTATGTGCAAAATTTCTTAAGAATCTGATGCATGCTCTGGTGTTCCAAATTAAGAGAATTTTTAGATTTTGTCGATAGTCCCTAGAACTGCAGGATAGATTTTAATAAAATTTGGTTATGTGTTCAAGGTTGGTAAAATGCAAAAAATAATCATTCAATAGTTAAAGTACACTCGCGTAATCATGCGTAACACACGTAGAAGTCGGAAGTTGTTAAACAGCAGTTACAGAATAGAACAAAAAGGAAAAAAAATGGTTAATTGGGAGTATGGTTCCCTCTTTCCGATAAACAGGCCTCATACTGTGATTTTTCACCGAAAATAGGGGAATTTATGAATTCATGTGGCCATTAATCCCACTTGTTCAGCTCTGGAGAGAGATGAAGTTTGGAGATATAACTGGCCAATTCATTCGGTGAATATCCTCAGTTTCCAGAAATTCATCCGCAAGATTAGCTCTATAGGACCTCACGTTGTCATCCATTAAAATAAAATCAGGGCCAACTCTACCCGTGAAAAGGCGAACATAGGGCTCGAAGACCTCATCCCTATATCTTACAGCAGCCACAGTGTCTCTTGCAAAGATGTTGAGGTGTGTGCGGCCATCCAGCGTGATGCCTGCCAAGACTATCAAGCTTCCGCTGTCATAATGGTCAATTTGTGGGACAGGGTAAGTTGTGGGTCCCTATTTTTCTCCATATGAAAGTACAGCGATAATATATGGTCTCAGTGTGAGCGTGTTTATCTGACAGATACGACCATACCCTCTCATAACCATTTTTTTGTTCTGTTCTGCAACTGCCATTTCATACCTTCCGACTTCGATGCACGATCACGTGTGTGTATTTTAACTGTTGAATAATCATTTGTTTTTAATATTTCAGCCCTATATACATACCAAATTTCATTAAAATCTGTTCAATAGTTCTAGAGATAATTCACAAAACCTAAGAATTCTCTTAATTTTGTACACCAGCGTATGTAGCTTTTTGAACTGTAAAAATGCTTCGATACCACTGTTTTTTTTGACTGTACCAACGCATTTTTTGGGTGAAATCATTTCGTCTCCTATATCGCCATACTAAACGAATTTTCAGTTTTAAAAATCTGTATTTACGAAATGTTTTTAAATTTCAAAAACGCAGAGTAATGAATAGATACAGCGTCAAGCATTTACGTAAAAATAGAGCTTATTTCCCCCCACACTGAGAATTGGTTTCTAGTTTGGCTCCGACTCTTTGACATTTGGCGGAAGATATATCATTGGACCAGTTTTTGAATATTTTGTTAATTGGATTACAAATTCAATTATTTTCAATAATTTTATTCAGTTGGACAGATTTTGCAAATGGGAGACCTGGAATGAATACTTATTATATAGACAACAATATTGAAACAACGTGAGTTACTTTCCCTGCAACGTTGCTCCCCTTGTGAAAAATTGAGTTTTGCATGAAAGGTTCGCTTCGCATCATGAACTTTAATAAGAAAATGGCAAACCTAGAATATATGAGAAGTTTACCAGATTGGTGACTAATTTGACTGAAACTGATATCACCAAGGAATCATCGCGAAATCTGTGGAAATGATCATTCTGAAAATTTCAATGAGGCTGTATAACAACCTTTGAGACAACGGTCGAGTCAGTCGAGATTAGAATCTGCTTGTGCGTTGTCTGTGATAAGACAGATACTTTGAGTTCCTGTTAACGGAACTGTTCTAGAGTATGTTTTAAAGCTTGTTCATAAAGAGTACTTTTTCATTCCTGTATATAATCTTTTAAATATTTCTTTATGAATTTACATCTATTGTCTTCGGTAATTTGTCTGTCCTTAATCTATTGATAAATCTTTACTTATTCCAATAATTGGAGTCGTTGGCTGATTTTCCTCACGCAAAATCGAAACAATATTTAATACAGTATAACTTTTCGAATCAAAAATTTATTCAAGTTATTTTTGGTTTATAAAATTTTTAAATATATTAACGAAAATTAAAAAAATCACGCTTAAACATTTATCTACTAATAAAAAAATATATATTTCTAAAGTATTGTGTCTCTTAAGTGAAATTTCATTTACCAGAGTTGCCTATTTTCAATTAAAAGCACGTAAAATCAAATAAAAATTTTACTGAACTCTACACAAGCCTCCCCCTTTTCAACATACACGCAGTCTGTTCTATTAACTGTTGATAGTCAACTAATCGCCAAGTAGCTTACAAATTATGGCAACCTATTTCATTTTGAGTTTTAACCAAGCTTTTGCTATATTTTTAAATCTATATTTTGACTACGATTTGGCTTAAATTTGCCAAAAGTGGTCAAAGGCATAGGGTTAATATGTAAGCAACAAAAAATGTTTTTAGTTAATTTTGCTTTTTTTCCATCTTGTATTTTCTTAAGACCGAAGATAATGTGAACAACCTTCAGAAAGAAAATTTCTTTATTGACCACAGGGGAACCATAAATATTGTTGATTAGTTGTTTTCTATTTTCTTTGTTATTACATTGGAATGTGTATACATAATATAATAATTTATCTGAGATCTGCTTGTAGTTCATCTGGGGATTACATTGTATCAACAAATGACTTATTCATTCGCAAAAAAGGAAAAGTAGACGTAAGAAGACTAATGATATGTTCGAGAAATAAACTTTCTTTACTTAAGAATAATTATTTATAAAAATATAATCATTTCTCGAGGCTAATTTTACAGCTTTAAGAGTCAAGTAAGCTTCCAAATAGAAAAGCATTATCCCAACTGATATATATTTGTTGTCTTTACCTAAATGCCAAACACAAAATCAGCTTGAGACAGTTAATTTACGCAACTTAAATAGAAAAATTCTGAAAGAAAAAACACCAAATAGATCTTTTTTATAGTTAATCAGTCACATCACAAACTCTTTGAGATATACACGGTGATTATAATTTAACTCTCATATTCAAGATGCTGTAAAAAAAGAACCACTGCCCAGAATAACTTTAAATTTTAAGTGAATGTACTTGAAGAAGAGGGAAAAAGTATAGCATAGAAGACCAAAAATCATTGGTATTTTAATTGTTACATTTTGTACGGTACTTGGACCAACGGCAATTAAAAACCAATTTACCCCCTCCAGTGTGGCACGACCTTACTGTAGTGGATCATCATTTCACCAACAATTCAAAATCCATTGAATAAATGGATCAATGATCCGTCAACCCCCCTCCCCCCCCGAAAAAATCAATACAGTTGGTTTAATGTGTAACTCATGGAAAGCCATCGTCATTTGATTCAAAACGCTAAATTCCACTTTTGGTTATGCCACTTCCACCACAATCTATTGATACATTTTAGAACGTTTTTCTTATGCTGTACCGTTTCTCCTTTTGTCATGCATATTCAGTTCGAATTTGAAGTCTGTCTGATGAGAGGATCTTTTTTACAGCATTTTGAAAGTGGGACTCATTATACCTCTAGTGTACCAAAATAAAAAAAAAAAATCCGTAAAAAAATCTTTAGACATTGGAAAATAATTGCTTTTTTACTGAATGACTCTCTGATTATATTTATTTTTGAGTGTAGATCCAAATTACATCTATATCAGTTGCTATAAAAAGTACAAACATATCTCATACTCAATAAATCATATATGATACCGACCGCTAATGAGAAGAGCTTTATTTATAAAACTATAAATGCAATGGACAAAATTCACGTGGTACCACTGTCACATGATAACTACAATCACGTGTTTTCTACCTATCAGTTCATAATTTCATGGGACGTCATAGTCACATGACGATTTTCCATCCAATCAATTCATTCGCTTTGCTGTTAACAACTTTTGCTTATGCAGAATTTTTTTTTTAAAAGTACATATTTGTCAACAATAATAATTCACGAGATAAACAAAATGCGCATGAATTTAAATCATACAGATAAGAATTTCTTTTATTAAATTTTGAAAACTTTTTAAAAATTCTTAATACTTGAAACAGTTATCAAATTTGAAATTTTATCAAAATTACAAGTTGAACAAAAAGTATGTCTAGTGTCAGTTTTAAATTGAATGGAGAACATGTGACGGTCACATGTCATCATGTGACCGTTATCAATTTAGCTCATTCAAGTAATTTTTTAATTCATTTGCATGAACCAGGTTCTGGAAACGAACATGGAATATTTGGAGAAAGTAGAATTAATAAAAAAATAATATCACAATAAAATAAAAAAATAAAACAATATGGAGCTTTGCATCCGTTAAAACGTAAAATATAACGTTTATACTACTAAAAAATATTCACTATTTTTTTAAAAAGTTCTTAACACAATTACAGAAAAAGCATTCTGTGAGAATTTATTTTAGTGCAAACAATAAATAAGATCAATTTATTCGCTTAAATACTACAGTCACCACCATTTCGTTTTCTTTCGAATAAATGGAAAAAGTCTAAAGATTTATAACAGGCATTTTTCAAGAGATTACGAAATAAAATAATAACAGTAAGAATAGATTCAACAAAAAATAATTTGATACTTGTAAAAAACTTTTTAAAGTTTCTCAGCAAAAAGTTATTTTTGACAGTCGAATGTTTCCTTCAGGAAGTAAAAAGCATCTTTCTTCGAAAAAAAAAATTCGATTACTTAAGCCTTTTGTAATACTATAGAAAGAAGCTCCCCCCTCCCTACAAGTTATAAATTTCTTATTTTATCTTATTAACTCTATGGCTAGAACAAAGACTTAACTTTGGGTAGCATTTTAGAAAAATAACTAATAATTAGGAAATTTTCATAAATTACGAATTGGAAAATTATAAAACGTGTAAAATATAAAATTATATATCTCCTTCTCTTATAAGTAAAATTAATTAAAAATTCTCTTATAAGAAAAATGAAATTTGTTTCTTCTTTTTCAAAACTCTTTAAATACTTGTAATGACAAATTTATTTAAATCGATCTATTTCTTGTAAAGATTTTAAACTCGAATATTTGGAATGACTCCTCCAAATTTGAAAAAATCTCTGATAGTTGATAGTATAATTTAATAAATTATTTAATTTTTTGCTTGGAAAAATTATTTTTTTAGGATTAATCTCATTTCTTTGCTTAGGAATATATTTCCATTTTATCAAATTCATTGTGTTTTTAGCAGAGAATATTATTAACATAACACAATTTCTTTTTTAAAAAAATCAATAATTTTTTAAATTTTAATAATTATTATCAAAATTTTTTTCTTAACGGTATTTTTAAAAAAGAAAGAACAACAAAAATCATTATAAATTCTGTCAAATAAATTCTGAGAAGCATTTACTGTTTTAACTTTTTATTTATTTAATTTTTAAGCGCTTTTGTATTCACGAGTTGAGGCAGTTTTACTAAGATCATAAAAATTTCAATTTGTGGTTTTGTTACATCTGTATGGTTTTTAGAAAAATTACTTTCCAGAAAATTAAAATAAGGAACAGAATCGCTATCAAATGCAACATTTTATTCTTGTAACAATAAAAATATATTTATATACAACAGTTCAAAAAAAAATGTTTCAAAGAAAAAAAAATTGAGCTTTGCAATTGTTCTATGCAAATTTTAAGGGAACAGGGACGTCCTCGATGAAGCAAAACAAGCAAAATTTGGCTTTTCGAAAGGCATTATTTTCAAAAACAGAAAGACTCCATAAATAAAAAATTTATGTCATACGACCTATATACTTTTCATAATATACTATAACATAAAATTATTAAATTTCTAAAATATTTTAAGAAATATAAAGATTCAAAAAAGTACACACACCAAAAGGAGCTTTCATATACATGATGCTCATTAGGTACATATATCTTTACTTTTATAACATATAACACCACAAAACATGCTGTTTTAGTTACAAAATTGTACGTTTATTTAAATGCAATAAATCTTTTTATAACATTCCAGCACTCATTTAGAACATTCCACACACAGCACTGTACTCATCTTGCATAGACTCTTCTAAGGCATCTTGTTTCATTTTAATTTGCCTTTTAGTTGTCCTGGCTTCTTTGGTAGCTTTTTGGACATTCATCTCGGCTTCACAAATTCTGACGTAGTCAATTTTACGAAAGCCTTCAGAAGTATTGATCCCTGGATTTATTTCCAGTGCTTTTAATACTTCTGTTCTTGCGAATGCACCTTCATTGAAGCATAAAACTGCGTCCATAAAACCCATTTGAAAAGTTTTTTTGCTCACAAATGTGTTTGTTGGCACACGATTCCACACACAGTTATTAAAGCTTTAGTTGGGGTTTTGAGTTCGGCCATGCAGACATTTTAATGAAAGTTCTTTCCCAGTTAAATCTCTAAATATATATTTTTTAACTTTAAGAAGAACTGCTTCTGGGAGGGAATGTTTGTGGGTGTACTTTTTACCGGATACAAAGCTTTTATTGCACCCACACCAACTTTCTTTTCCCATAGGGCACAAACCATGTTGTGGATTTTCATCTGTTGACTGTTTATGGAAATATATTAACTAGATGGATTTGGACAATGATTTACCAACATTTCTTCTTATGGCTAAGCCATAGTATTTTTGCAATTAAAGAATTTCTGCATCTGTCAGCCTTCCTTGTTTAGATATTGCTTTATTGTCTGACAGCTTGGTGGATTTTAAATTGTTCTTTAGGGCTCTCAGTCTTGATTCCATCCTTTTTTGGACGTGGCCGATTTTTCAATAGGAACATCATCGCCGTATATGTTGGACTCTTGAACCCTAAGGAACCCCTTCGAATCTCCATATCCAAGGTACTGAACATACCGAACATTGTAATTTGGTAATGAGCGAATGAAATTCCACAATGCTCCTTCACTCTCCATTCCCGCACTAATTCCATGATAGTTTACCTAGCAATTATCACAGGTTTTGTTTTTGTTTCTACATTCAAAACAATATCTTGATAGGCACTCAAAATCAATAACTTTTCCGTTATCGAGAGAAGTTGCCGTTACAACGCCATTCTTTGACGTGTGTCCTCTTTTTTCCATGTCCCATCAAGAGCAATTGCAATGTCCTTATTGTTTTCGTTTTCACTGACAGCTTCATTAACGCTGTTAACCATTGAATGTGATGAAGCAGTTTCCAACGCATTAAAAATTGGCTTATACAGTCTTTCAAATTTAGCTGGTGGAGGAGGCAAGTTCATCAGGGCACAAAATGTCTGAGCTGCACTTTTTCCAATTCCAATGCATCTCATGCCATAAACAAACCTCAAATTTACTTAATATCCTGCTGGCACAGAATTTGAAGTCATTGAACCATGACTAGAGCCACAATACTTGCAAGTTGCTGATATACTGCTAGCAAGGCCTCTGCGACTACTTTTATTTTCAGCAACATCAAAGCAGAAAGATCTATCACAATATCTGCATTTCGCAATATTGTTAAAAATATCATTAAGCATATTATGTCAATAATAAGAAACCTACATTGAGATTCAGCTGAAAAGTTATCTTCCATAGTCAAAATGTCCTTCACTCTTCTCAATCTTTTTTTAGAAGCACTGACATCAAATTATTCACTCTCCACACATACTGAAGTTTTTTTACGAATTAGACGACGTTTCTGATGTCCAAATTTCTTTGTTCGAGGCATTGCAAATATTTAAAATACTTACAAATCACAAACAAAAAGAAAGTAAACAAGAAAAGTAAATTAGCAGCCAAAATATGAAGTTCGTAACTCACGTGTTTGTAACTCAAGCACATGAAAACAAAATTTTTAAATTTCGCACAGCTTGTGTTATAAACAAGATTGAGTTGTGTAGTTATAGTCCTTCTCAAACCACAAGAATAAAATAAATATATCCAGATTAAGTGATATTAAAATACCAATCTATATAAAAACATATTTCGGTTAATGAAAGATGGGCGTGGCAGTTGATGTACGATAACGTAAATAACAGGTGTGGCAGCTGTTGTTTACATTTTAAAACCGCAATTACTCGGATATTAAGCTTTAAACCTATACATGTTATATATTTTTGGAATCAGCATTGACTCTACTTTTTTAAAGATGAAAATTGAAAAATAGATTTTTTGAAGGTTTATAACGTCTCGGTTCCCTGAATCTAAATTCGGTCCTTTTCCGTTTCGCCGGCGTAAATGTTGCCAAGTTGGCGTTATTGGTGACACAATATACACATAAAATATTAAAAAATATTAGTTATTATTGTTTTTTCATCTATTTTTGATTCAAAAATAAGTTACTGATAAGAAAAGACTACGACTTGTTATGAAAAATGTGGTGGTCCAAGGTTACCTGTGGGAATATTCCGTTTGGCGTCGGTTGAATCCATTTTGGTGGATTTATCGCCTGCGCCGGCGAAACGGAAAAGTACCTTAAATTCTTCTTAAATTTTAGCCAAAATAACACATAAATCCAGTGAAAATAATGATTAAAAAGTGCTCTTATTTAATTAGTCTTAGAATAATTCAGCTATTTTCCAATTTTGCTAAATTTGTTAAATATCTGAAAAGACTCGTAAAGTATTACATTTAATGCATTACTTTGTTTAGGAGAAAAAAGAAAGACTGTGGTGTTTTGAGGAGATTCAAAAGAATTACAAAAATAGAATATAAAATGAGGGTTTCTTTTTATGATTTTTTTCGACTTAATTCTGGAAGTGCTAAAAGAAGAAACTAGTATTTGGAACTAACTTGTAAAATTTCTTGGATATAAAGTATAAAGTGTAATTTGCAAAATGGGTAATATTTTCCAAGATATCTAAAATAGGTTGGCAAGCATTCGATATGTATCAATAGTACACCTATATTAGCAATATTTAAGAACCAAACTCTTAAAAAATGCAAACTTTTGACGTTTTTGAAAGAGAATTAGATTGAATCATATTTTGGCGAAAAACTTTGCAATTAAATTTATATGGCACTAAATCAAAATAGCAATCACAATTTTTAATAACTTTACGTTAAGTGACAGTACGATTTGTATTAATTACAAAATGTACATTGAAGCCGAAATCTTTGGAATTTTTTCAACTAGAACTTTAAAACGTTATTTCTAGACGAATATTAGTAAAAAGGAATTGAATCGCGGAGTTACTGAATTGGAATAATTATACTTTCTCTATTATTTAGGGTTTTCAAATTAAACAGTATGCCAAAATGAAATCATTACCTAATTCTGAAATCTTAAAAAAAAATCCCTTCTACAAATGTGAAAGCAATCAAATCTGTTAAGTAACAAAGATAAAAAACATTTGTGTTCAAAACTTTTTTATAAGTAATATTATAGCGTTTTATTTCTAGCGGTATGGAATACCACAGTGAATAGTTATTTTTAGACTTAAAACATCTATAGAACACGTCTGACAAATTTGAGAAAGGTTACAATATCAATATTTACATTAAGAATAAGATATAATATTCAGCATATATGTATTTATCTTCAAAAGGACAAATTTTATGCATACATTACATTTGTACTTAGTGGAAACTATATTTATTTTAATATACTATTATATTTAAACGTAATATATGAAATATTATTAATAACATTAAATATTACAAGTTAAATATTATCAGAAATAGCACATTTTAATTAAAATAACTTCAAATTATTATTTTGATAACGTCTGAGAGAAAGTTAAAGGACTGAGAACAAAATGTAAAATGGCAGGTTGAATCGAATATTTATTTAGTGCAATAAAAAAAGTATTGCATAAATTTAATTGCTTTTAACCTATAATAAGATTGGATACTAAATAAATGTATGGTGTTTTTATGGGACTTGTGTGGTTTTCTTAAAAACGAGATTAGAGAGAAGAAAGCTACACAGGTGCACAAAATATAAGAAACAAACACATTTTAGTGGATTTTCAAAAAAACCTACTGAGCCAATTAAAGTAGAAAAAAGAGCTTGAAATCACTGTGGTCATTCCTGCTTTTGCCTTCTCTTTGACATCCAGTAATCGTACCTTTGGATATTGTTCAAGTTCATTGGAACTGGTTCCATAACCTGGAAACCATTTTCTGAAACATAAAGCCATCATAGCATCTTCGATTAGGATTGAACTGAAGCCGCGGTCATAGTCACGAGCTCGTGGGTGGTGGGTCATGAGTTCGAGCCTGGAGTGTCACTGAAGATTAGCCGTGTAGTGGCTGATGCATGATAAATCTGCGTCAAGGCTCAAATTCCTCACGTTTGTGTGATGTGAGAGCTAGATGTCATACCTCTGATGTCGTCTTCGTTACTTGACCGTAATTCAGATTTATAAGTGCCTCCTTCTTTTTATAGAGTGACGATTATAAACACTCACTCACTTGACACACAGTAATATCTTGACTACTCTACCCTGACTTTTGTGATTTTCAAATCTTGTGGATTCGTCTTTTGTTTGAGAGCTACACAACTCGATTACTCCCTCTCCGCTTCCTTCTTAGCTAATGTACATGCTCGTGCGGAATCTATGCTTAGCTATAGTAATTTATTTTAATTTACCATAATATAACCAAAAACTGCTGGATTCCCACAACCAGAAGCTGATAGTTGATGAGCGCATAGAAATGCAAGGCATTGAAGAAATTTAGTCTTTAGATCCAATTCAATCGTAAAATCTAATAATGGATGGGAGTTTGATAGAAGGTCTCAATTTAGTTGAAAAAGGGTTACAAATTTCAGAAAATATGGACTCCCACGAAAAGCGTATTTTTCAACAAATAAGGAGTGAAATATATATATATATATATATATATATATATATATATATATTACGAGGAAATTTTGCGAGAGGGAAATAAAAATAAAATCTTGAAAATGGCAGGCGCTTTGTGAAATTTTACAAAACTTTCTAAATCAAAATAACTTTGGTTTGAGATTTGTATTTGTGATACCTAGTTTTCATCAAACATTTTTTTATACATTATTATTTTTCTTCTTCTCCAGCCCCAACTAAAAATAATTAATATGTGATATTATACCCCGATTTACGCTGTTATTATTTAGTGCTACTCATCGCGTAAGTTTGGCGTATTACTGTATTTCAATTCCTTTCGCACAGCCACTCTTATTAACATATCCCGTTTCCTCCGTAAGAAATTTGTAATATTATCAAAGAAAACTCTCTTATGAGGACAAATCTGGTGAGATAGTTCATTGCAGTTGATTTAAGGAAGCACAATAAAATTAATCAAAATGACACAAATAAAACAAAGTACAAACCCATAAAATAACACTATGTTTCAAAACTTTACAGAAAAATTAATTCAATAGAAATTGTTTTTTTAATCAAAGTACAAATGACGCCAAATGCAAAATTAAGCTGTCAAATTTTAATTCTGGAACTCTTCTAATTAAGAACGAAAAGTATAATTTTAATTTACTTGCTGGTTACTTGTTCTTTTATTTCATTATGCTTGAAAACAGCAACTTGGAACTCAAACACTGAAATGAATTTTATTTTTCTGGTTAATTATTTTGAAAGATTAAATGGAGTTCTGATTTTTCGGAATTCAGTTCTTAATTTGTCTGTTTTAAGTATTTTTTATCGCCTGTTTGTCGAAAAGTAATCTTTGATTTTATAAAATATGCGGAAAACCATTTTGGAGAGAAAATTGTTTATCTTGTGAATCGAAACGAAAAAGAAAATATAATTAATTTGAAGCAACACGAGCTTAAACAGTAGTTCAGAGTCTTAATAAATTTTGACATGAAAATAATTACTTTCTCCTTTAATATTTCAATACAATACAGAAGACAAATTTTCTCATGATTGTTTTCTTCAAGAATAATGAAGTGTTAGTTTGTTTCAGTTTCTTAGTTACAAAACAAAATTCTAAAACGTGAAATTATTCTAATGAATGCGTTATAAAAACAGTTTTAGTCACTTAAAAGTTATTTTTTTAAATATTAAAACATATTTTTAACTAATAATAGAAGATAAAGAAAAACTCTCTCTCACGTTTGCTGTGTATTTCTATCGAATCATTCGCATTTTCTGTTGATTAATTCCTTTCGATTTTCCACGTTTTTGAATACTTAATTTCCTCTACGAAGCATATGTTACTATTCTTAATATTATATGAGCTTTTTTCAGAAGTTAAATTCATGTAAAACAACAATTATTTCTTTATTCGAAAAAACTAATATAATTAGTTACAGAATGATAGCTGTAAACTGCAAGATACAATTTGAACCGTGGAATGATTATTTTCCCCAAATTCTGTTTTACAATTCAGTTACGGAAAAAGTAAACAGTTAGACAGTTATACAGCAAACGATTTATTCAAAATTATTACACTATAATCACATAGCTGTTAAATTGTTTATTAGAAAATGTTAAACTAATCCACCAAACGATATTTTTATAACTTCTTTAAAAAGTGATTCAATGAAAAATTTATACATTACAAAAATGAAACTAGTGTATAATTAACTTTTTTTTTGTTTATTTCTCTTGTAGTTTTTAAACAGATCTTGTCGCTTAGACATCTTGAATCTGGTTAATTAACTATATGCATTATCCTCTTCTTATTTCAAAACAAATTTGATTGATTGGCATTGTGGTAAATTAGTCCTGCAAATTTTTTACTTTGAATTGATTTACATCGATATTTTATTATTAACATTTATGTTGTGTTCTTTAATTTGCCAAAAAATAAAGAAAAACTTTTCTTAATCAAAAGTCTTTCTAAATCTTTAAAAAAAAATATGGACTCCTTTTGATCAGATCTGATTTTTTGCACGCTGAATAGGAAGGATTCTATATTTATTTTTGAAAAGAAATCATTTAAAAAGTGTATTTATAACTGATTATAGAAATTTTCTTATATGTAAAGAAAACCTTTTCCCCTACTACTTAATTACCTGACTAGCAACGTACAATTGTTTGTTACAAATTGATTGAAATGGTAAAGCTTGACAGATATTTAAAATAAAAAAATGAAGTATTATGAAGACATCAACTCTTTTCGAGTAAGGTAAACATTTCCCTCATTGTAAAAGGAGTGATTGTCGTATTTAATTATAACCTTCTCTACATTTGTTCTACAGAATGTCAAAATAGAACGCATGTCGAATACAATTACGAAAACGGGAACGTTTAGGAAAAGAAAGAACTGTCACATCAATTGGCATCAGTGATAAAATATTCGTGAGCATAATTGTTATATGCCTATTTCAATTTATTGTGTAGTGTAATACTGAGTTTTCTCATTATTCTGAAATTATACTTTGTGCAATAACAAATTATAACTGTAAAAAAATGAAAATAAATGTCTAATAACTTTATTCTATTCCCATTCTACTGCATTGTAACTTCTCTCTCGGGACAGATCCGTCCTTACCAATCAGAGACCTTCCTTTACTTTTCAGTTGAAGTGCAAAATTTTTCTAAATTTTACTCGGATTACTCAGTTGCATCCTGATTGGTCAGGTTAAGCCCAGCGCACTCATGTCAGTAAATACTAGTTTTTCACCGTTTTTAACTTAATTTTATGGTATCTTAAATTAATTTATTTTATTTAATTCAAAGTATTTTATTAAGCTTAATTCTCATATTTTACGTAACTGTAATTTTTTTCCAATCAATGGGCAAGTTTCAATAGTACCGCAGTCTCTCAAATTTCACAGATTGGAGGTTAGAGCTCGAAAGGGTTAGGCACTCAGTTCAGTCAACACGACTATTCTATTCCCTTAATTAAAAAAAGTACACATTGTTTAGTATTTTTCTTATGATTTTTATTTCTTTTAGGTCTAAACAAGCTAAAATAAAAAGTTACATACAAATATTTAATCTTAGCAACCTTATAGTCCTATAAGAGTTAAGACAAACACAAAATGTATACATATCAAAAGTTTATTAAAATGGATAATATCTGATATTCTAAGTTCCGTAAGTAGTTTTAATTTTACAAATAACCGGATCAAATGATTAATAAATAAAGCTCTTAAGGTATCCTGTTACCCTAAAATTGTGAATTTTGCCAAAAATTGACGAACTTTTTTATGGTTGTATTTTATAGGGCTTTATTAGCTTTATAAAAATACCAAGTGTATTATTTTCCGTTAACTACATCGAAAACTACAAGTGTTTTAGTAAAAGCAGATGCCATTACTTTAAGCATGATATATATATGCCATACTTTAAAACGCGTTTTACTCGAAATGTGTTTTTTGAAAATGCTCAAACAAGGCCAGCGATTGCTAAAAAGTTTTGAACATAATTAACTGAAATTTTTTGTGTATGTTCTGTATAATATTAAAAGTGTTTTAATCTTCAGATTAATCAATCCTTGTTTTATTAAAAAAAATTTACAGTTCCTTATGTTAATATAATCACTGTTTCTTTTAAGCAATTTCATATGATAACTAAGATAAAAGGCTCTAGTTTTTGTAAAAATTAAAATCTCTCTTATCCTAAAGATCATTTCAAAAATGACTATCATAAAAACACATTAGAATTGAAAAATTTGTTCATAAACTTTTGGTACAAAACGGGCCGTGTTTATGTCATTTTTGTAAATTTTTACGAATTTTGTCCCATTTTAGTAATTATAACGTCTTTTTCTCTCCTTAATTTTAGCATATTTTTCTTAAAATATATTAAAAAAATCTAGAAACTACAAACAATCTCCATATCTCCATTTTTTTATAAGAAAATTGTCGCAAGTAGTCGGATACCTTAATATTTCTTGAAATCTTGTTATCATACAAGATAGTTAGAGTATTACCCTGTTATCATTATGATTGGAGGTCATACCTCCCATTTCCTTTATGTCGTCTGTGTATTTGATGGGCGTCTAAAAGGCACTGCCATTGTGTACAAAGCACATTCCATTAATAAGCCAACGACGCCGTCGAGAAACCCATAAACGCTCACTCAGCCATTAGTTAGCTTCAAACATTAAAGCTCGCCAAATCCCCAGAGATGGCCACTTGGCGATATCAAAGCTTTACTATCGAATCCGCTTTAAGGAATTCATAAGGTTTATTGCAAGTAATTTTTTTTATACAGGATAAATCTTTAAGAGAATCAAATTCATTCGATTGATTCTGAAAGCTATATTTTTAAATCAGAACCAATTTAAATAATTTTTTAAATTGGTTTAAAAAAATTAAAGTGATTCCCAGTAAATTGTTAACTTTAGGTATATGTGTCTATTCTAGAACGGCTTCGATCAGAGGTCGACAACCTTATAACTGCGGTGTGACAAATCAATCTTCCAATAGGATTCAGTGTACCACTTAGTAGGATATGTTTGAAACAATTCAATTCACACACACACATGAGGAAATACATGCAAAATTAGGGAATAGAGGCAAAAAATACACATTTAGAGCTTTATTGTATACAGTTAAATCTGTTTTTGGGCGGTAGATAGGTACCGCATTAAAATAAACGCACAAAAAATATTCGAAAATTTTCATAAGTTCTTACATATAACAAACAACTTTTTCGAAATACCACATAAAATCTTTTTTATGCGGTGGAGAGGGACCGTATAAAAAAAAGTCGCACTTAGAAAATACGCCAATTATTTACGAAATTTATGAGAAAGTACTTCCATAACAAAGTAGTAAATAATTAAATTACACATGAAAGCATTTTAAAAAACATTTAGTTTCTCATTGTACACATGGAAATTTTTTCAAAATGCACATGCATATTTCACTGCTACTTATCGTAATCCAAAGCGATCATCAACCTGTGATGAATTAGTTCAAAATCGCTTTCGTCACTTGAAGGTACAATTTCAAATGATTTATGTCTTAGCACCATAATGTATAAGAGATAGGTTTTTACGAAGAAGGCCGGTTTGTGTCAATTGCTTGTAAATGTCACGATAACCAGATATGCATGATCGAAGCTCTTTTTGAAATTTCATATTTCTTTCAGAATTGATATCTATTTAAGGGGTCTCAGGGGTGTTAAAAATGTTTCGAGAGCACAAAATATGAACAATTTTCGACTAGAAATAATTCTTTGAGGTTAAAATGAAATAATTTGATTCTTTTACACATTTTTTATGAAGGAATAAAGTTTCAAAAAAGTATAAAATGTCTAAAATATAATCATAATTTTAAAAATAATAAGCACATAAATATAAGAAATTTTTTTGTAAGAAACAAATAGTAAGTTTTACGACGCGCATGATATTTTCTGAAATAATAATTCTAATTACTAGCAATAAGTTGATTTATAAAGTCAAATATATCCTTATTAGATGGTAGCGATTAGATATAAAAAGAATAAAAAATATTTTTTAAAAATAAAAAAAGTAAATTTTTAAAAAAATTTTCAAAAAATGTAATTTTTTTGAAATTTTTCAAAAAATTACAAATATGTAATACTATAAATAGCTAGGATTTAAAGATTATGATAGAGTTTATAATTCTGTAAAGTTTTATGCATCAAAGTATGATAGTTTTTTAAACGCAATGCGCGTAAGTGAAAAAAACACAAACTGAGAAAAAAGGCTTTAAAGTTTTAAATTGAATTTGAGAAAATAAATTTTAAAACTTACATGCTAAAATGCTCCAGGATCATAGGATATGCCTTCCTGTTGCTCAAACAGCTCAATTTCTGTACTCTTTTTAATTTTTTTTATCTCTCCAAGCTTCAAACGATGACGTTGAGCTCCTCTTTCTTGACGTAAAGATTCGACGATTGTCACGTTCAGCCAGGGACACACAAACATTTTTGTTAATTTTTAAGCCAAATTTCTCTAAAATAGTAATAAGTATTTGATTTCCATCATTAAAAATGCTGGTTGCTAGATTTGCAGCAATCTCTGCAATCTGAAGGCTAGAATCAATCGTCTTCGAACAAAACTTCCAGATTAATGAATTTAAACTTTCATTAGGATTCTGTGTCTTACCTCCTAAGCATTTCTTCAGGAGTGCCAGATGAGATAAGTCTGCAAATACAGGCTTAATTACATCTCGAACAGCTTTCGCAACTGAGGGTTTGTGTTTATAATTTTGTAAATTATTATTAATTGCGGCATTATACTTACACTATGTATTTGGATTTGTAGGACAAAATCAGTGCATCGGTTCATCATCGGTGCTGCAAGAATGACCCCAAACAGCCCAAATGGCTTTCCGCATTTCCTTTACACTAGTAGAATTGCATCGAATAGCATTACCATAGTAATGCGCAAGCTTATCAATTAAACTATCAGTTAACCTACCTTTACCGCCTATAGTTTTACCATCAGATAATTTCTTCTTACCATATACTAATTTAAGCTTCCTAAGCCTTGTACCCATTCTCTTTTGCACATGGCCTACACATTCTATTTTCTGAATAAGATGGCATCGCCGTATGGATTGTTTTCAGAAAGGGCATTGAATGTTTTTGTGTCGCCATCTCCTATGTAGTTCGAATATTTCAGGTTGTGAAGCTTTTCTGATCGATTAAAAATCCTCAACATCCCGTCAACCTCCATCTTACCAGCAGAGCCAGAATAATTTTTTCTACGTGAAATCTTATGCGCTCTTTTCCATTTATTGTACTTGATACCAAACTTTACCCCTTTATAACTGTCGCTTCATTTGCAAAATGAGGACAACACTTCCCTATCCAAAACCTTACCTGTTTCGGCCCCATTAGAGTACATACTCCAATCAACGATGAATGTCCTCTCGTCTTCCAGGTCCCATCACCACTTACCGTTAAAATGTTATCAGGTAACGAAGAATTTTCTTCGACAGCTGCCCTGTTCATGCTTTCTTCGGCGACTTCCTTCATAACAAGTGAAAGTTTATTATTAATAACATCATATGATTTTTGTTCAACAGGATTAGGAAGACTCATTACAGAACAAAAGGTTTTTAATGACTCTAAACCTTGACCTATGCATCTCATTGCTAAAATAGATCTTCTGTTAATTTCTGGAGCATTATTTTTATTCCCAATGTTTTCACAGCTTGAAAAAGTACAAATACTCCCACAGTTTTTACAATGTATTTCAAAATTCGAACATAAACCACAAGTGGATTTTTCATTAATTGTTAATGGTTTATGACATTTTAAACAGCATGATACTGACAAAATAGAGCTAAAGGTTGAAATAAAATCAAAAATACGATATTCTTTGAAGTTTTCACTTACCTTAACAAGATTTGACTTTAATGAAGTCTGAATTCCTGAAAGTTTTTTACTAGAAGCATTTTTCATTTCGGCACACTTACTTGTACTTTTCAATTCTGCACACTTCCTCGTATCTTTCATATCTGTAACATGTGAGTCACTTACCTTTAAATATTTATTTCCTCTAAATCTTTTGTTGGGGCGATTGCCCAACGATTTTTTCAGAATAAAACAACACATATCTTCGATTTAGATAAGCGTTTTAAAAAAACGTGTACTAAAGTAAACGCAACAGAATCAAAACACGGCAGAATGAATGTGTTGAGTTGCAGGCTTCCTTCTGATCAACTCAAACGCTTAAAATATTTCATGAGGCTTATTAAAAACAGAAAAATGAAAGGTATGCATAAATTTAAAAATAAATGGGCGTGGCATCTGTCCATTTAAAAGTTGTTATGACTAAATTGCTGTTTGCAATTTTTTGAATAACTTTCGAAGTTTTTAGAGTATTGTCACGTGGTTAGTATCAAAATGTTCAGAAAAAAATGAAGAACAAGATATATTTTTTTCGAAAATTCGAAAAAAAAAATTGTTAACACCCCTTAGACCCCTTAAAGAAAATGCTTTTAAAATTTGTTGGAAAGCTGTATCCCTGCATATATTTTATCCCTTCTCAAAGAATCCGGTTGTTCTTTTGTTCGTCTTCATAATCAATGAAATCATTGATTATGTCACTATTTTTAAAAATTTCGTCTTCAATCTAGCGCGAGCTGTTGCCACGTTGAGAGAAAGCAACTGAACGCGCATTTTTGGGAAATTGTTATATAACAAATGAACAGAGCGTCTTGAATGTTTTATATGTACATTCCAGTGGCGTAACGTACACCCTCGCAACCCCTGCCTCTCGGGTGCCTGGGACTCTAAGGGAGCCCAAAGCCTGACTAACGCCAAGTACGTATATTACCCAAACCAATTTATAAAATATTAAAGGCAAAACCTGACTTTTCAGGGGCCCTAAATATTATCACGCCACTGGTACATTGATAGAAAACATTACAGTGGCCGCCAAAGCCATTGAAATTCATATACCGCATAAAAAAAGATCGCTCAGAAAAAATTGCACTCAGCAAATAGCACAAAAAATAAAATCGCATAAAAAAGGACTGCACAAAACCAGGTTCTACTGTACTAATAATATGCATTCTGATACACTTATTTTTTAACATAAAAATAAGCCAATATGACATAATAACTATCCCTGTAACACATAAGAAATTACATTTGCACATAATGTGTTTTTTAAGAAAAAATATTGAAACAAGAAAATAAACAACATAAAATGTAAGTATTCCTGCAATATATTTAAATTAAAAATTAAATTTTAATGAGAACTTTTCCCCTACAAAGCTTTACTTAATGTCGCGATATCAGTGTGTAATTTGTGATTTTCATTTTGAAACATGCTTCTGAATGTTTAGTTGTTAAAAAACATTATATGCACTCAAAATATATTCCATATGAGAAATTTTTCCCCCACATATATATGTAGAACCAAATGTGGAAAGCAGAGCACATGCAATTGTCTTCAAACAAACCCAGCGTTGCACAAAATGTGGGGCGTGGGCATATCGAAAAGTCGAAAAAAGTTTTAAAATAGATATTAATTTACTGAAAAGAAGCAAAAAGAAGAAGAAAATACATTCTGACGTAATAAAAATAAAATATACAATTATACTCATATAATGAATCAGTACTCCACAATGTAATTGATAATTAATTTAATCAATACTAAATGAAAACAAGTATAATAATTACTAGAGACTCCCATAGATTTGTCCTATGCAAAAATTTTAGTACTACTCTTGATAATTTGTTCGGTTTATTATTACTGTCATATTGTAGCTTTAGCGCACGTCGAAGTACATTAATTATTGCATTCAATGCATTGTTATTGTATGAAGGGGGGGGCGTAATGTGGAGGTTATGATTGAATATAGGGCTGCAAAAGTTGAAAGTTTGAGAAGCACTGAATTAACCTAAGTCCCACCGGCGAAAATATACGTCTCACTCAGCCAGTACATTAACTGCCTGGGACGTATATGCACGTCTTTCTGCAGTAAGACTTTTTATTTGTACTGCTATCAGTAAAATTATTCATTTCATTTTTGGAATTCAATAAAATGACCTTGAGAGTGTATGCGAAGGATTTATGTGTTTCAGAAAAGGATTTTCTTATTTATTTATTTATTCCATTTCTTCCGTCCCCCTCCCAATACACCGCATTCGAGCGCCTATGTGAAAAAGTTGGCAATGGGGAGCGAATCGCGAGACTTTAAATCGGTAGTTAAGGGGTTAAAACGCTTCGGTAACGAGAGACAGCAATTTAAAATAGCTGTTGAATTCTCCATACAGTTATCTTCCAGATTTTTCCTAATTTCCGTAACTTTTTTCTCGACACAGTAAATTCTACTTACAAGTATTATACAATTATTTTGATTTGAATAAAATATTTAACAGCAAGAACAAATCACACATTTAAACAGAGGATTTTTTTTTGTATATATATCACACAAACAACACGCAAGCAAATTTGGCAGAATCGTCTTATGATAAAAATAGAAAATAATGAATAGTTTCAAATAAAAATGTGGGAGCTGTAGAGAGTAGAGACATAGTGACTTAACTTTATCTCATAGTTTTGCAAAGTGGTATAGAAAGCCGCTGTCACATGTGGCACGCGTGTCATAGATGAAGACGCCTGGTTTAGAGCATACATTAAATGTAAATGGATTTATTTAGAATCAACCTAAATTTGAATTATAAAGACAAAAACTCACTCTCTCCTTGAACTTTGACTTGCAAATTATAAACATAAATGTTAACTGAAGAGTTTTAATAAAAGTCTTTTTCAATAAACTAGCAGTTATTCGCTTACTTTGCTGAGTATTTCATGGTGATGTATGGCAATATAAATTATTTTTAAAGTTTCTATCTAAGTCTTAGCACCAAGTTATCGATTGTGTTGAAAAAAATTCTTATCGACAAAATTTCTTGATTTAAAAAGTCCAGGATTTGAATTTCTAAAACGAAAGAACAATTATCTTTTACGTCCTTGCAACCCTCTTTATTCAGAGTCGATTTTCACAAAACTCTCTCTTAGCGGATCCCTACTCAACAAAGTAAATATTATTGCAGATTTTCAACTCTGTAGGTTTAATCTTTCAAAAACGGGAATTTTTTTCTATAACACCTCTTTAATTACTCTCATACTTCTTGGCAGTCGATTTCCCAAAACTTGCTCTTAGCTAATCTCTACTCAACAAAAGAAACATGCTAGCTAAATTAGAATGTTGATCTCACGAGGAGTGAGTGAGTCGCTTTTCTCCTACATTCACTAAAAAAATTATTTTTTTCCCTTTCATATCAAATCTTAGCATTAAATGGTGACAAGTGGGCCCCATGAAAGTGTCAATAGGTTAAACTTACAACGGAAACGTAATTCTAGTGAATTGCTTAACGTAATCGGCCGAAGAAAAAGTTATGCGAATGAAATCTGTCATTTTGAACTTTATTTGAATTCTTGTGACTTATCAAGGAACTAAAACAAATAATACCTTAATGCACTTTTCAAATTTTTTTTTATACTCCGTCATATTTGATAACGATACTTTCTTCCAAATACCCCTTTGAATTCTTTTAAATATCAAATGCATTTGAACTTTGGTTTTAATTTAAATTATAAATACTTTCAATCGCAGTTATATAGGTTCCCATAGCAACTGAATCACATGATTATACTTTTGATTGGCATTTTAGCTTTGTAAACTGTCTGTTTAGCTACTTGATTTAGTATCATTGAATTAATTTACGAGTAGGTATATCCCTTTCATGGGGAGTTCTGAATTTGCTTCAATAACAGCAGCAAAAGAAAAAAAAAAATCATTTTCAGTTTGATGAGAATTTTACTTTTGTTGTTTATTTTAATATACGTAATGTAGTTTGAGTAGTTTGTTGCCAATCTTTAAACACAAAAAATTCCAAATTTGTGTCCCACACAACAGACACGTATTGTCGTCTTATTTTTGTCATTATTTTGTAACATTGAAACCTATACATTTTATTATTTATAAATATAAACACGACTAGCTGTTACCCTTTGCTTCACTGGGTATTTCATGATATTGTATGACTATACATCGCATTTAAATTATTGAATATTTAAGCCTTAGTATTTATCTTTCGATTGTTTTAATAAATATTCCTAAAACCTTAATCTCTTAATGGACTAAATTCATGACGGTCACATGATAATATAAACACGTGTTCTACATTGAATTCAAAACGGACAATAAACTATATAGCTCGTTCTTTTTATTCTATTTGTAAAACTTAGGTAAAATTTCAAATTGCATAGTTGGGTAAAGATGCTCAAGAGTTATAAAAATAAATTTCTGCAAAAAGATTTTAAAATTAAAGGGAAAAAAGTCTTGTTTTATACATGTACTTTTAAATAAAGTGACAAATATTAATTTTTTTAAAAAGTTTCTGTAAAAAGCGTAATTTGGCAACAACGAAGTGCATGAACTGATTTGCTGAAAATAGACAATTGCATTTATCGTGACTATGACGTCACATGTGTTTTTGAACTTGATTGGCTGAAAACACGTGGTTTAAAATTATCATGTGATTATGACGTCACATGAATTAGTCCATTTAAGGACAGACTTGAATATCTAAAACGGAAGCATATTTTTTTTACGCTTTCATAACATCTTCTCCCGAAATCGATTTCCATCAAACCCGCTCTTTGCGTTCTTTTTTAACAGAAGAAACATGCTTGCCAAATTTCAAGCCTCTTGGTCTAATAATTTAAAAACGAGATTTTTGTATCTATAATGTCCCTTAACCGCTGCAATCCCATTTGGAAATCAATTTCCGTAAAAACACTTTCTTAGCGAATCTCTATTAAAAAACGTATCATGTTTATCAAATTTCAAGTATGTCGGTACAATAATTCACTATCGGCAATTTTTTTTTATGTATGAACTTCCTTAATCCTCTTTAAGAATCTATTTCCACAAATTTCGTTCGGGTGATTGAGAGAGTGAGTGAATATTAACTCCACACTTTTCAGCTACACGAGGTTTTGGCGAAGGACCTCATAATTTTGAACCATGGTCAAATGACGAGGACGACACCTGATTGGCACCCCTCTTCTAACTACTACACCACACCAACGGGAGGACGTTTGAGCTCTCGACAGTGAACGTGCATCGTTCCCCTACACGGTGAGTCTTCAGTGGTACTGGGATCGAACTCATGACACGCCAGCCACACGAGTCCATTATCTTGAACACTAGGCTACCGCAGCCACACAAATTTCGTTCAGAACAGATTTCAATTGAGCAAAACAATATTCTTGTCCGTAGATCTTGACTTGATAAACGGAAATTTTTTTCATCTATAACCCCCGAAACTTTTCTTGGAAGTCAATATCCGCAAAACCGTTCTTTGCGTATTTCTACTCAACAAAAATGAACATGTCTGCGAAATTTCAAGTCTGCATGGCTTATCGTTCCGGAAATCGTGAAATCAGTGAACGAGCGAGTCACTTTTTTACTACGTAGAAAAACACAGCATGGTTTAAACGGCAGATACAACGCATTTTTTTACTGAAAAAAGAAAAAAAAAATTGAACGCACGATGTTTCTTATAAAAAAGAATTTTCACAAGGAGCTCAAAAACAGAGGCGTAGTACCCCAGTATCAGCTGTATCAATCATATGGGGTCCCAGTGGCGTAACGTACATCACCGCATTGCGGAAGGGGTTGGTGCAGGGATTCTAGGGCCCAAACTTGAGTGACACCAATTACTTATTTGGAGACCAAAACCTGGCTTTGCAGGGGGCCCTAATATTCTCCTTACACTACTGAGGGCCCCCCAACGTGTGCGACATTACAATTTTAAATGTCTTATATAAATGCGATCATTTTTTTTTCTTCAAAAAAGTGACCCCAAGAATTTTAATGCAGAGCCCCTCGGATTAGCTACGCCGCTGCTCAAAACACAAGTCTTACCTCTAAATGAGCGAAAGGGAGAACTAAGACAGGGAACAAACGTTAAAATGCTCTTCCGAATATTTTTAATCCGGGAAAGCTCCATGTCAAATTAAACTCAGTATTCTCTTCCGGTGAAAATAAGATCACCATGAGAGTGAACACCATAAATGTCTTCTACTTCGGCAGCTTCTTAACATCTCAACTCCATCAAACGAGAGATGCCAATTACTCCTCTCGTTTAACTCTTCTTTTCGTTTCTTAATCTTATTTAAGCGTCTGCCCACTCGTTCTGGCAGGGGCTACCTATCTCCATCCCAATTAGCAATTCATGGTCACATTCACAAGCCCCGTCTTTAAGCGCCGCCCCGGAGAAATGAGGGCACCCGAGCGTAGTGTTTCTGGAGCATGTCGCTGCAGGCATTTACAGTTCTTTGCTGAGTATAAGGAAGAGTATGAAAAGAGTGAAAGGGACAATTTAATTTCGTTCATGATCGAAGTGGATGCGTGGGAGGTAACGGGATGGAATGATATTAAAGCGTTGAATTCGAACGCGACTGTAAACAAGAATATCTCGTCTTACGAGTTTGCTGTTACGGCAAAGGTTGGGATGAGTAAATATTTTGGAATAGATCGTGGATGGTTTTGGCATGCTTTGCTGGGTGTTAGTGATCGGTTTTGAAACAGAATTTGCATTGTTTACAATGGTATATGATGTGAGAAGTAAAATAAGGAAAAAAGGGCATTTTACTCCTTCACTAATATTTTTTTTATAATGACATGAAAAATTTGGATATTTTAAGAGAGTTAGAGCACAGAAAATAAATTACTTTTTAATTGCTTAAAAAGTTATGATATATATATATATATATATATATTATGCCATGTATTTCTTTCATTTTATGTTACTATATATATATATATATATATATATATATCGTGTTTCGAGTCAACTCCGAACATTTTTTTTAAAAAACGGTTTTGATTCAACGAATCGTTTTAGCGTCTGCTCTGAGAGGAAACTGACACGTAAGTGAAGTATAAGTGGCTTTCGACTTATGACCAGATGTTTTTAAGTCCATTCTTAGTTATGGTTATACTTGAAAGTTAATATTGATATATAGGGCAATAAAAATAATGATCAGGATTCAAAAATTCTGTTTAGGGCCATCTGTTTCTCGAGAGAAGTGGGTACTCAATTTAAGCCTTGAAGATGGAAAGGAAAATAAAAGAATGTTGTATAGGGAATTAATTTTAGATAAAATTTAATTTTGTATATATATATGTAAGGATAATTAAATTAGATCTAAAACTAAATCGCTAGTCCACTTCTAACTTTTATCTTCCCGTTACATCTTCAAGCATTAAATTTATTACCCAGTTCGGGAATATAGAACACATGGCTTTACAGAAGTTTGCCGGCTCCGACCATTAATTTTTATTGTCTAATGTGTCATACTTAAATTCTCAAGTATACTCTTTAATCGGAAGCGTACTTGAAGAGCATATGGCTTCAAAAAAGGGCCGCCTATTCATATGGTTAAACACGTGTCTGCCTCTCTCTATCTCTCTTACAGAC